>PVIU01003008.1:0-155870 GCA_004026605.1 Ondatra zibethicus | reverse complement strand
CCTAGGCCAGGAGGGATGGGGGTGGGCCTTGGACTTCCAACAGGGCAGGGCACCATGCCCTCTTTCAAGGAAGAAGGGGGAGGGAGGAGGGGTGGGGGGTAGTGGGAGGGGACCGGGAGAAGGGGAAGAAAGGAAAAAAAATTTTATTTCTTTAATTATGTTCTTGAATGGAAAAAATAAAACAAAACAATGTATGGAATAAATAAATAAATAAATAAATAATACTAATTGTTTCTCTGGCATTTAGAGGTTTAATGAGTGTGAGGAACTGTTCTGCCTTCTTTCCACATTCATCTGTTTAAGAACTAACTTCATTACAGACATGCATGGAGAGGCTTTGCAATGGAAATCAAGTGACAGGGATGCAATTTGTCATTGGTATGGATTTTCACCCAATGTGACCGGAGTCTTTTCATAAAAGGGGGTCATTGGGACATCCATTCATGCCAAGGAAAATGATGCACAGGATCAAGAAGAGGAACCCACAGTCCCAGAAAAGATGTTTTCAAGCAGATCTTTCTGTTTCAGCCTTCAGAAGCAAAGCAACCTAATACCTGTCTCCTATTCAGATGTAAGAACTGAGACAGTGCATGTCTGCTGCTTAAAGCATGCAGTTAGTGGTACTTTGCTGTGGCAACATGAGCTAACTCACTAATGCTCAACAAGAGCACAACAATTAGGGAATGTATTCCTTCAGAATGTTACAAGTAAAACATAGCTCAGTGTGGGAAAGTTCTCCTGTTATCATTTTACGTGATGGCTAGGGCCATTAGATATAATTATATAGACCAGGATTCTTTTAAAAATGATCGGAGCACTCTAGATATTTAGAAAGAACAGAATCCGGGACTGCCCTAGGAAAGCAGGGGCGGTAGTCATTCTATGTGGAACAGTCATCACATTAAAACATTGGCATCCTTTTGCTTTTGTCTTCTTTACATTCATTTGCTAAAAGCCAAGGTCATCCATTCTATGAAATTTTTATCATAAGATTTTACTAAATGCATCCGTGTTGCAATATGTCTCTTTAGTCTTTGTGTATGTGTGTGATGTGGATATATGTGTGTGTATCTGTGTGTCTGTGTTTGTGTATGTGTGTGTTTGTGTGCATATGTTTGTGTGTGTGAGTGCACCAATATGAGTGCAGGTGCATGCTTTCTATGGCTGTGTACTTCTTTGGTGTGTGTGTGCTTGTGTGTAGGTACATATTTTTCTTTGGTTGTGTGAATGTAAGTTATGTGTGTCTCTCTCTGTGTAGGTGCTTGCTTGAAGTGATGCATATGATTGTGAGAGGAAGACTTTCCAGAGTTACTTCTGTTCTTTTGCATTGTTTTGAAGCAGAGTGTTATTACTCCTGACACTGTGTACTTCAGATCCAGAAACATCCTCAACATTTCTGTTTTATTCCACCTCCAACCCAACTGTAGGAATGCTGGGATAATAGATATGTGCCATTATTTTGATCTTTTTACATGGATTCTGAGTAGCAAACACAGGCCAAGCACTGTTACTCTCAGATATATCATATATCCTTTATGTCCCTCCTTGACTAATGGTCTCAGGATTTCAAGCATCTGATAAGTGTGGTTTAGTTGAAAAATGGTCTGCTATTCTTTGTTTAAATTTTTATTATTTTTTATATATGGATATTTTTTCTGCATATTTGTCTGTGTACCAAGAGTGAGTCTGGTGTTCAGGGAAACTCTTGGAACTGAGATACAGGTAGTTGTGAGCCACAATGTGGCTGCTGGAGTTTGAACCTGGGTCATCTGGAAGGCCAGCCAGTTCTGTTAACAGTTGATCCACCTCTCTAGTCATAAATCTGCTATTTACACTTCAGTTGCTCCATAGATAAGAGAGCAGAAGACCAAAATGCTGATGGTGCACAGCCAGAAGTCTTAAATGTAAACCATATGTAAGTTAATGTCTGGATTTGTACACAAAGCTCTGTGATAGTCAGCGCAGAATGTCAGAACTTCTTCCTTGTAGTTTATTAAAGAAATAAGGATAGGATCATTGGATGTGAGCCTTAGCCTTTAATGACTGAGATAGAATTTGTCTTATTGGTCTTTTTGTTTGTTTTAATTTTTGTTTTTTTTTCTGTTGTTATAGTTTTCTGGGATAGAGGCAGACAGACAGACAAACAGAAGGACAGAAAGGTAGATAGATAGAGAGATAGATAGATGATTCATAGGTAGATAGATAGATATATAGGTGATTCATAGGTAGATAGATAGATACATAGATAGAGAGACAGACAGATAGAAAGAATGATGTTGGGAGAATAGGGATCTGTGGTAAGTTGAAGGAGGGCAAAGAATATAATAAAATATATTTATAAAACTCTAGAAAGCAATTTAAAATATTTTTAAGAAAATAAATTAAGATGGGCTATAGCAGAGTTAGATACACCACGGGAAGAACAGACAGAACAAAATAAAGTGTTTGTTTTTCTTTTTTCTTTCTTTCTTTTTTAAAATCCATTCTTTGATAGTTTATACAATGTATTTTGGTCAGATTCCACCCTCCCACCCATACTCCTCTGAGACCCGTTCACCCTACCCACCAAGCCCTTCCTGTCCTCCTATTGTTCTTTTCCTTTCATGCCACTTGATCGTTCTATTATCTTTATAGTCATTGACTGCTCTTACAAATAAGTTTCTAATTAATCACTTTGCAGCTTATTCACTTCGACACATTTTAATTAATAAGTTAAGGAATATTATCCTTTCGAGGAGTCTTTTTGTCTTACTTTGTCATAATTTTCTTCTTCTGTGTATGTTTCTAGCTAGAAATTACACATCTACTGACAAGGATAAGTGTTTTATGCATTGTCTAAAATTAAGCTAAAATGTATGCTGTAGCTACTGTATTATAACAAAATTCCTACATTTGCTAATTATTACTTTGTCAAGCAGTGTTCATGTCTTTTAAAGTTAGCATGATATGGTTCTGCCTACTAGACAGTCCATACCATGACATAAAATATAAAATATATAACAAACAATATAAAGAGCCATTATTGTTTCTAAATGACCTGTGACATCATTTTCCCCATGCATATGCAGGTAAAGGCAGTGCCATGATTTTTATTGTATAAAACAGAAACCACTCTAGTGACAAGAAAATGAAAGTAAAAACTGTGAACCGAGGCCCCACTAAGCTTAAAGTTGAATCATTTTTCGTGGATTGGGTAAGACCTCTTATGGCCTAACTTTGAGTTAGACTAATCTTTTTTGGTTTCAATTTCTAATTTCTCAATTGCCAATATCAACCACAGTCCAAGATATTAAGTTGACAATTCTAGAAGCAAACTCTTCAAAACTTTAAATCAAATGCTGTTTTAAGTGCTACCCATAGTAGAAACCATTCTTTTGTCCAGGGTGTCTATGCTAGATATACTACATGTTAGCTAGTCAGTTACTGTCTAAATTTTAGATTGACTGTGGTAGTATAACACTACATACAGTCAAGTGAACCTTATTTTGTTCAATAATGCTTTAAAAGAACAAGAATCCTGAAGTGATTCCACTGAAGTCAGGAACAAGACAAGGCTGTCCACTCTCTTCATATCTCTTCAACATAGTTCTTGAAGTTTTCGCAATAGCAATAAGACAACAAAAGAAGATCAAGGGGATTCAAATTGGAAATGAAGAAGTCAAACTTTTGTTATTTGTATATGATATGATAGTATATATAAGTGACCCCAAAAACTCTACCAGAGAATTCCTACAGCTGATAAATACCTTCAGTGATGTGGCAGGATATAATATCAACTCAAAAAATTCAGTAGCCCTCCTATACACAAATGATAAAGAAGCTGAGAGGTAAATCAGAGAAACATTACTTTTCACAATAGCCACAAATAACATAAAATATCTTGGGGTAACACTAGCCAAAGGAGTGAACTGTTTGACAAGAATTTTAAGTCTTTGAAGAAGATATCAGAAAATGGAAGGTCTCCCATGCTCTTGGATAGGTAGGATCAACATAGTAAAAATGACAATCCTACCAAAAGCAATCTATTGATTCAATGCAATCCCCTTCAAATTCCCCACAAAATTCTTCACAGACTTTGAAAGAACAATAATCAATTTCATATGGAATAACAAAAAATCCAGGATAGTCCAAACAATCCTATACAATAAAGGAACTTCCGGAGGCATCACCATCCCTGACATCAAGCTCTACTATAGAACTGCAGTAATGAGAACCGCTTGGTATTAGCATAAAAACAGAGACGTTGACCATTGGAATCGGATTGAAGACTTGGATATTAATCCACAAACCTATGAAAACCTGATTTTTGACAAATAAGCTAAAATTATACAATGAAATAAAAGAAAGTATCTTCAACAAATGGTGCTGGCATAACTGGATGTCAACATGTAGAAGAATGAAAGTAGATCCATATCTATCACCATGCACGAAACTCAAATCCAAATGGATTAAAGACCTTAATATAAATGTGACCACACTGAACCTGATAGAAGAGAAAATGGGAAGTAGTCTTCAGTGCATGGGCAGAGGAGACCTCTTCCTAAATATAACCCCAGTAGCACAGACACTGTGAGCAACAATAAGTAAATGGGAAACTAAGAAGCTTCTGTAAAGCAGAGGACACAGTCAATATGACAAAACGCAGCCTACTGAATGGACAAAGATCTTCACCAACCCCACATCAGACAAAGGACTGATCTCCAAAATATATAAAGAACTCAAGAAATTAGACATTAAAATTCCAAATAACCCAATTAAAATAAGGTACAGAACTAAACGGAGAATTCTTAACAGAAGAATCTCAAATAACCAAAACATACTTAAAGAAATGTTCAACATCCTTAGCCATCAAGGAAATTCATATCAAAATGAAGGAAGGAAGGATAGATAGAAGAAAAGAAGGATAGAAAGAAGGAATAAGGAATTAAGGAAGAATGGAAGGAGAAAGAAAGGAAGGAGGGAGGGAGGAATGGATGAAAAGAGGGAGGAAAAAGTGAAGCAAGGAAATAAGGAAGGATGGAAGAGCAAGCAAACAAGAAAACTTATAAAAAAGATCTTCAGATTGGCACTGGAGCAAACGAAACACCTGGAGGTCAGTTCTACCATACTGAGCCCAGTCACCTATGACTGTGAACACTGTTAGCCTGGAGAGAGCAATGTTCTGTGCTTACGAGGAGCCTAGATAGTTAAGCATCATTCTAAAACAAAATGACACATAGTTAATCTCCTAAACATTTTGAAAATATTGAGATTAAAATAAAAATATACTCAGACAATAAAACTGATTGCATTTGATCTCAATAAACTTTCTTTGAAAATATTTTGCTGAGTTCTGTTCCCAGTGGTGTGGTGACAGGATTTTCCAAATGCCTTCTTGATAATAGCAACGAACAAGAAAATGGTTACTTCCCTCCGCACTGAGCAGTAGGCTGGAACCTGATTTCAGAGAAAATCTGTAATCACAAAAAGTTAGTTCTCTACCCACTGTGATCAGAGCCTTGAATGGGGCTCTGTGAAATGATTGCCCAAAGTCATGCCTGCTGAGGACTTTGGGAGAGGCAAAGGGAGATAGAGTTCCTAGAAGTGCCTGGATCTTCATATGCATTTCTCATAGTGCAAGAACTCCCTGTTTTCTGGATTTTCTAAAGATTAAAAAGATCTAACTCATAGTTCACTATCAAAATTTACTGAAATCATATGCACAAAAAAGACAATGTGGATGAGAATTTTCAGAAACAAAAGTGACAGATTTAAGGCTCCAAGGACTTGAGATATAATTACAAAGAACAGATATAATATAAAATGACTATATCGCAAATATGCCCAAAAATGAAATGACATTAATTAGGAAACAATAAAAGCCTAATAGCAACAAACAAGCAGCTTTGACAAAAAAAAATCAACTATTACTTCAAAAGTGAAAAGAATACAACCATTCAAATAAAATAAGTGAGAGGCTTAAAGAAAGCAGAAGAAAGGATTGGTGAATGCTGGAAGATACAGAACAAACAAGTCAGAGAGGCCTAGGTGACCACGTCAGTTTTCTGAGACGCAGGCTTCCATGAGACCTACTGTAAAGCTCTGACAAATGAGATGCAGAATTATCTCTGAGCGCTGCATCTGGGACTTTACCATGGACCCCATGTGTGCCCCACTGGGTATGTGTTACCTTCTATCTTAAACCTCTGGGCTGTGCGGAGAGGAGCCTGGATTTTAAATTTGAAGTGTGTGCTAATGACCTGTAAGGAGTGAGTTGTCTGATGTGTAACCCGCAACTCCAACTTGGTTTAGGCTCTGCGCACACCCCTCTTCTAACAATGTCCTTGTTAACCTTTACCTGCATGAGCTATGCACTCACTCTGCTAAACAATGCACCTAGTCACGTTAGTAATCTAGAATCCCCGCATGCACTGTCACAGTCAGTGTGCAAAGAGAGAGAGGAAGATCCAGCTTTTAAATGCGCATGCTCACAGGGGTTGATGTGGCTACGCCATATGCAGATGATGGGGATCACACATGTGCTCAAGGGCTTAGGTGAGTCATACGTGGATGATGTAGTCCACGCCACACATAGGTCACATGGGGCCCTTTAACATCCCCAGGGGCTATTAGGCATTTCTGCCTGAGGGCTTGTCTGCACATGCAAGGCCCCTAGAACCTGGACGTATCAGCCTTATTGCAGCTAAAATCATTACACCTCCTCTTTCTCCAGCTGTCTTTTCTCCTTTGTCTTTTTCATTTTCTTTTCTTTTCCAGTGCTCTCTAAAAAGAGATAACATGGGAGAAATGACTGGTAATGTTCCAAAATGTTTGGAAAACTATATTAGTAACAGTAAAGGGAAAATGTATGAAAGATAGCACAGGATCATAGCAAAACAGCAAACCAATAATAAACCCATTACAATGTAGTTAACATGTGTATAGCGTGGAGGCCCATGGTGTCCCAAGAGCAGTTAGGGGAGTCTCTGGGGCTGTATGTAGCACAGCCTTTGCTTCTTTACTTCAAAGCATAAACAATCTGTTTCTTAAATATTATAAAAGATGGAATTTACCAGCCTATAAAAGGTCCCTATGTACAAATAATGTAGATAAACCATCTATGGGAGCAGTACTTCAGGCCATAGAAACACAGATTGACCAGATGTCCTGGGCATGTTATCCCAGAGCAGTGACTTAAAGTTTCTCATCACTTCAATAATTGTAGTGGTTTTGATGAAAGGTTGCAAAATGCTTTGGTTATGTTAGACATTTCTGCCCTCATGATCATAATTTCCCCACATACTTTTAGGATTAAAAACTATTTTAGAAACCTAACTATGGTTAAGGATATGCTTAAACTGACACAGATAAAGTCTCTCAACACATGCCTAGTTAAAAGCTTGTACTCTCTGGGAAAAGATTCAAATGACTGTTGAACTACATGGGAGATGAGGACTTTTGCCTAAGAAAAGTAAAGGGTCTTGAGCAAAAGAAGGAGTGCAGTTGAGCAAGCAGAATTATTTGCTTGGGAAATAGGTAGGAAGTATGACCTCTGAGACATGAGACTCAAAGAGGGAGTTTCTAGGATGTTGGAATGGACAACTAATCATCACTGTCAACTCAAACTATGCAATGTAAAATGAACAGAGAAATGAGGCAAGGCTGGAGTGCCAGGGTCCATGAATTACATACATTACAGAGCAGAGTGGTTTAGGATGATGTCTGTAAGCTAGTCTCTTGAAGAAATGCACATCATTTAGATTTTAAAAATTTAAAGCACCTCATGTACTTCAGAAAGGGCTCTTAAAAGAAGAGTTTTCAAAAATTCTTCACTCTACCAAGAAAAGCAAGGTGTTTCTTATAGTTGTATTCTACCTGATGCACTGTTAGGGTTGGTACATCCTTGTAGGATGTAGACTGTTGCTGGTAGTCACCATCGTGAAACCAGGTGCTATGGTAAGCTGCAGCCAAACGCAATGTCCTGCAGCACCATGGGATACTGTTTGCAACCCTCATCTAGCACGCAACTTTCATATGAGGGACATTATAATGTCAAGCAGTCAAGCGGTCAAGCAACTCTTATTTGTTATACTTTTAAGAATGTGCTCCCCGTGTGTGTGTGTGTGAGTGTGTGTGTGTATGTGTTTGAAAACTCAAGTCTTTTCTGTGTTGAACTTTACACTCAAACAGGTAAAGCAAGGAGAACTTTCAAACTTTACTTCTGTATGTGTGGGTGCTGATGACATGGAAGAGGGCTTAGCGTCTAACTGCAGATGTGACTTGCATGCAATTGCTAGAAATGCAGAATGAAGATAGAACTTCCCTGTCAGCTTTTCCTCATCTGCAACAGCACTTAATGTACACTTACAAAACCCGTTCCTAGAGATTGGCTGACAGTGTAGAGTGCGCTCCCCTTTTGTTTACACACTCACAAGGGACCATTGTGCAGATAAATTCCCTTCTGGTTTGGTTGGGAACAGGACTGATGGTTAAAATGGTGAAGTTGAATTTGGGACTATTTTCCAGCCCCAAGAGGTATTAAGAACTACTCGACCTAAAAAGTCATTTCTTAAAGCCATTTACCTTGATATCACAGACTCCGAAAGTTAGCAATCTATTTCAAAACCTTCCTCTGAAGTGGCTAGAGGGAACTATAAAGTTTAAAAGGCTAAATTAGTATCAATTGGGCAAAGCTGCCTCCCACCCTTAGTCACAAACTCAACACCAGAATTCCAAGGTCCTTCTGAGGTCATTCTGTGTGACAAAATAAACCTGCAAGCAAGCAGGTATTCCAAGTCTTTATTTCCTTTAAGAACATTTGATGCTCTGTTGAATTGTCAGTAGAAGGAAAATGAATTGGGAATTTTGAAAAGCTTATGTGGGATACTTAGAATACTTTCTGTCACAAGGCCTTGGTCAAACTCTAAAGTTTTGTATTTAGAGATCTCAGAAAAGTGTAAAGAAGTAGATCTGAGCATAATATGTAGAAACATGTAGGGCAGTTGTTCCCAACATTCTTAATTCTTCAACACTTTAATACAAGTCCTCATGCTCGGCAACCCTCAACCATAAAATTATTTTTGTTGCTACTTCATAACTGTAATTTTGCTTCTATTATGAATCATAATATAAATTACTATGCTTTTCAATGGTCTTAGGTGACCTCTCTGAAAGAGCTGTTCCACCCCTAAAGGGGTGAAGACCCATGGGCTGAGAACCACTGATGTAGGGACTGCGGAAACGTGTTTATCTGTGAACGCCTCAGTGTTCTGAATTGCATGTACTTTGCATAGAAAGAACATAAGCCTGTGTCCCTTATAGTTATGTTGTCTGGTCCTAGATTTACCTGAACGCAGTGTTACTCACAGTGACCAACACCTTGTTGCAAGAGCCAAACTGTTGCCATTTTGAGATAGTCTCAGCATCCAAAACATGCTCTAGAAACTGGTACTTATTTGAGTAGTCTAATTTTATATTTGTTGAATCTAATAAAAATAACCTTCATTACATTAAATTTTTCAGTCCTTTAACATACATACTCCAGTGTGTTACATATAAAACTGCTTTTTTCAAAAGCTTTTTCAGCATCCATAACTTAAGTAACATTATCCTTAATATAGACAATTTTTAGCATTTTTTTCAAAAAATGGAGTAAAGAGAAACATTTTTGTAAATCATGAATCATATTTAAGTCATTTAAGCAACAGTATTTATAATTGATCCCCAGATTGTTCTTTTAGTGGAGCTAGGCAAAATAAAACTGATGGAGAGCATACTTTGTGAGCATCTATAATTAATATTTTCATTTACATGAAGCTACTTAAAAATTTAAGACTATAGGGCAGAGAAAAGAGTAGCCTAGCTTTAGTTCTGAAGTTAGAAAGCATAATTCCAGCTGCTCCTTGCTTCAGTGTTTATGTAGATATACTTTGTACCATCCGTACTTTATGATCTAGCTTTATGATCAACAGCATCAGATGGAAACAGACTCCAAAATGGCTGCTAACTCAGACTCATCCTATCCAATCCATTGGCTGAGACCCCAACAGTATCCATGACACCAACAAAGGTAGAGCCCAGCTCTCCCATCTTAGTCCCTTTGGGGACCATGTTCAACATATGGCTAAATTCAAGAGTGAAGCAAAAAAACTTATATAATATTACCTCCCATGTTCCCCCTCTTGTTTCCATCTCCTTCCTTCCTTTGGTGTTCGGATGGAAACAATAGATTCTGATGTGCTGAGTTCTCCAATACTGACTACATTTGTAGCTTGTGTCTGTCAAATTGAAACTGTCTATTTGTTATGATTTTATAAATTCTGTCTCTTCCTCTTTGAATTTTTTTTAATCAATAGGTACTTAGAAAGTCTTTAGAGACAGCAGATCTCTGTGAGTTCACGCTAGCCTGGTTCCAGGATAGGACCCAAAGCTACATAGAGAAACCTTGTTTCAAACCACCCCCACAAAAAAAAAATCTTTAGAGAACCTTCTCTTTCAAGCATAATTTTTAAACAATTAGCATATTAATTTCAATTCTTAAATTAAAATAAGTGTCTATAATTTCCCCTTTTCTGTTTTTCCTTCTAAGTCCTCCCATTCACAATCTCCCAACCTGAGCATTAAGAGGAACAAGTAGCTCCGTGTGTAAAAGCAGCACCACATGCAGGGATCCTGGGCTTGAGTTGACTATGATTCTTGCGATTGACCCATGAAGATCTATCCTCTGTGGGCAGGCATCCACCTTACAAATGCTACCTCCAGAAATCCACTCTGAGGCACATCATTCCCTCCAGAGTAGTTTTCTTTTAAAACTCAGTGGGCAAAGGCACCTCCTTCCTTCCTTTATTGCAGAGTATGTCCTTTGGTTCACTAATTAATATTGAGTAGCATCTATGCTAGAAACCTACAGTTAATAAAACACCAAAGTCCCTGATTCCATGGTAGTAATAGCCTATGGGGGGAAGAATCAGTCAAAGAAATGGCCAACATTAAATTTTAAACATTGTAAAACGCTAAAACCTGTCTTGTATAGCACTATTCCGGGGGTGAAAGGCACAAATGGCTATTCTCATCAAATAAGGAAATCATGACAAATCTAAGTATGGATTCTACCAAAGTCCTTCCAGGTGATCCAATGAGTTTTATGGAAATATTTACATGAATATAGGTGAGAAGTTGTTTACAGGAGCAGAAATGACTTATCTACAGCCTACCTCAGCATTAATAGCAGCTCACAAAAGATGAAAACCCGAAGTGCAGTGCACAACCTGCATGCAGGTAGCTTGAAAGCTTGGAGCATGGGGGTTAGCTGCCTTCATGATGACAAATCCAACATTTCAGACTTTCAAGATCAGGTCTTTTGGTCGTACATTAGACTAGCTTTGATATTTTATCACTTCTTCTTGTATTAGGCTATTTGGTAATAGGTGGATGTTCACAAATCATACCACATTTCATTTAAAAAAAATGAACCACAGTGAAGGGGTAGAAAGTACAAGAGCCAGAAGTGGTGAGTAAATAAGGAAAACGTGTCTTTAGGACATAGCAGAGCATATAATCTCTCGGGGTGGTTATGAAAGCATTCAGAGAACCTGTGGAGGCTCAAGCAGAACAGAATTCCAGCATGGAGAGGAGACATGGGCATGAAATCTCCTCCTGAGCTGTGCAGGTATTCGCAGTTGGTATCTGCTGGGAGACAGAGCGATGGTTTCTCTAAGAAGGAAGACTTAGGATAAGCTGATTACACTCTGGTGGAAGAACACACATCAAATAATATTTGGGCAGTACAAACTGGCCTTGAAAGACTAACAAAAACAGATGGGGCTACAAAGTTGAGTGGGAAGGGGAGGGGTAATGGAGCTGTTGAGAGTCGTGGAAATTGAATATGTGCGAAACTCATTTTATGAAACTCTCAGAAAAATAAAATAAATAAAATCTAACATATCCAACAGAAAGAAACAACAGAAAACAACAATAACAGCAACAAAACCAACTTCAATGCATAAAGTTTGGTGGTTCCATAAGATTATTTTGTCTAAGGATATAGTGACTATCTTGGTATGTATATACAATATGATGTTCAGATTCAGTAAACCACAACACATTTTTCAAGACCAGAGCAAGTCATCATCATTGATAGACCACATATCTGTGTTTATTCACTTTACCATTAAATTCTAATGACACATTAATATCATCACTAGTTTCTAGGCAGGTAATTTGTTTTCTGTTACTTACATTTCTAAAATTAACTCATGAACTACTGCTGTTGATGATTCCAAGACACAACTACTGGCACGAATAAGTCTCCCTGTGTTCGGCAACTGCAGGAGAGGGAATTGCTGATGGTTGAAGCCACTGGCACATTTATTATTTCCAAAGTATGTCCAGATTCATAATTTCAAGGTTTCAGGTTGTAGTTGTTGTATCTTCCTTGAAACCAAAACTGTTTCTTACTTTGCACAAGAAATGTATTTTTTTTATTTAAAGTGTCTACTGAAATCCATGTAAACTACACTTTCTATTGAAACAATTGACAATTCTTGTACATACAAAATTTTGAAAAGTTCATTTGTAAAGTTAAACTAATTTCATTCCTTTTTCAAAAAAAAATGTTTGTTTATTCTATGCATTTGAATGCATTTCCTGCAGGCACGCGTGAGCACTGTGTGGGGAGCCTGATGTTCATGGAGGTCAGAACAGCTGGATCCCCAGGGACTAGAGTTACAGACAGTTGTCAGCAGTCATGTGAGTGACAGGTACTGAACCTGGGTCTTCTGCAAGAGCACCACATGCTCATAAATATTGAGCCATCTCTCCAGTCCCCATACTTCATTCCTATCTGCTGCAAGAGTCTGTATTGTCTACCATAAATTCTGATAGAAAAAAACTGAAAAATTTAATAATAGTTACTTATTTCATTGTGTCAATTATTAATTAAAGTATTTCAGATTTTTCTTCCAAATTCATATTTAGAAAAGTATCAAGCCTGTAGGAAAACTTTAAAGGATGATATGGTAGGATTTTGAGATCTACTGCAGAGCAGTTAGCTAGGATAATAATTTCAGATGTCATTTCCAAATCATAAGACCACATTTTACCATATATAATTATTGTTTGCCAGTTATAAATAGAAATGATAAAATCAATTCATCTCTAAACTGAGAATGATTGTGATAAACATTCAAATTCTTTTGTACAAAATGGATGTTAACATTTTCATGTATGTATGTGTGTGTATAGGTGTATGTTCAATTTTGGATATTTGGAAGAAAGTTACATGTAGGAAGAGACTGCTCGTTCATTTCCAGGCCATCCAGATTCAAAATAACCATGCAGAAACTGTATTATTACAATACGGCATGGCCTATTAGATAATGCTTTTTATTAGCTAGCTCTTATATCTTAAATTAACCTATTTCTATTAATCTGTGTATCACTATGTGGTTGTGGCCTACTGGTAAGGTTCCATCCAGTGACTGGTGTCTGTCTCCTGCAGCAGCTACATGGCTTCTCTCTGTCTTGACCCAATCTCTCTGTACATCTCTGTGTAGGTTTTTCAGCTGGCTCTACTCTGTTAAGCCATTGGCCAAAAGCACCTCTTTATTAACCAATGTCATTCACAGCATACAAAGGGGAATCCCACATCAGTCACAGATAGGATTCTTTATCCCTAACTACTTTAGGTTCACAATTTGATTCCTAGGAGCAGAGTATTCTCGTCTGTAGCCCCTGTATCCATCAGCACTAGAAAGGTGGAACCCTATGAGGACATGGACTATATTGGTAACTCATTCACAGTTATTACTAATCTTTTCCCAAATTACGAACAACAGATTTCACATCTTCGATTTTGAAGACCAAGCATATAATCATCACACTGCCTTGGTATTTTAATAACCAAACCCAATGGATTTTTAGAATGCTCCCTATATGATAAAATTATATTTATATTAAATGATTTTGATGAGAATATTGAACTGTGGTTGTATATCATACCTGGAAGCACGGAATATCAGCTGTATTATTCTTGGTGAAATTCAGTATATAAGACTGTTCTCATGTTATCAGGTGTCTTCCTCATAAAGAGTAGTTTTCCCTTTATAATTAGTGAGCCATTGTTATAAAGAACAATAGTGAATTTTCTGTTTCTCTAGATAATGAAATAATATGAAAGTGTATATTGTTAATAATGTTAATAATGAGCTGTTGCAGTGCTGACAATTGATAAAGAAGTTTGCTCATTTGCACTGATCTCCATCTAGTGAGAGTTCTGAGGCAACCCCTGAAGACACCTAAGGACAACTGTAGTTTCTACATTTGAAACAGAGTTAATACTTAATAATAGCCAATTATAGTTGATGGTGCTCCATGAGGAAACCTGGATGGTGTAGAAAGACCACAGAGAGCACGATTTGCTCCAAGCCTCAAACAAGTCCCAAGCAGAATATGTCTGAGAACCAGTGACGGCAGAACAGAATCTTAGAAAGAAATGTTTTGTGTAACTATCATCATAGTGATAGACACTTTTTAATCCCAGCTATTCAGAAGCTGAGGCAGAACTGTAAGTTTCTGATAAATCTGGGCAATTTAGGTAGCTACTATCTCAGAATAAAAAAGGATTGGGGCATAGCTCAGTGGGAGAATATTTGCCTAGTGTGGGCCAAGATCACAGCTGGGATCTTTAGTATAGTGCTAAAAATGAAACTTCCATGTGGTTAGAATCCTGTATGTACTTGCACATCATGATTCAGCCAACTTCTTGGAAGCTGTAGTGACAAGGTACACCATTGCATCCGAGGGTTAGAGAAGCAAAATCATAGCCTTAACCCAAATCCTTCCAGTCACTGTGAGGGACAAGAGGCACCTTAATGCTCGGTGTGGGCTTCTTTGTAAGCCCTAATCAAGGCAAACTTTTCTTTCATTAGAGGGGACTTCAAGAGAAATGAAAGGTGAAGTCATCTCAGACTCTTCTTATTCACATCATGTGAAGAAATGCCCGAATTCTAAGCATGAGCATAGGAATGAGAGTAAATGAGATGAAAGGAACTGATTATCATTGAGGGAGTGGAGACCTATGACTTATGAATCCACCCTAAAATACTTTTAGGGGTTAGTTCAGCAGCACAACTGGAAATTCAGTCTTAGCAATGTTCTGGAGTTGGATATGATGATTCTAGGCAGGACCACAAAATTCAGAGGCAGAATGGTCTACTCTAGTGCAATTTTGGAGCAGAAAAGGAGCAGAAGTAGAATGTCTATGCAGCTTTCATTAAAACTTGTTTGCAAACTTAAAGGTAGGAGAGCACTGGCATGTAAATGAGATGAATGAGGAAGGGGGGGTTCAGCTTCTCTTTCAGGTCTATTGACCCCCAAGAAGACCAGCTAGTGCATTTGCAGGTAGAGTCATTGGGATTGTGGAGACCGCCAGCCCAGCAGCTACTCCAGGGGTCCGTGTTGAGTGGAGGATATTCTGTCATGACAGATATTCCGATGATGACCTAGCTATTGGTTGGACATCAGGTATTTTCATAGTATCCATGTGCATATCACAAGTTATTGAGAAAAATTTCTTAATAACAGAGCTATACTGTCACAACCCAAAATGTAAATATTACTTTCCCAGAAAATGGGGCAAAAAAAATCCAGTTCCTAAGCATGATTATATAACAGAAATGCTTAAATGTTAACAAGGTTACTATATCATGTAACCTATGGAAATGGAGGGACAAAAAGTTAGTGGCCTAATGGATATAGAGCTTGTTGAGAGGTTATGGAACATTTTCAGCATGGGGACTAGCTGGCAGATGTACATATGTACACACAAATGTCTTCATAGCAAAATATGGAACTACATTGCTATCATGGTTCTTGTTGCCACTGTTGTTCATGTGTTTGAAGATGATATTCCTATTTCTATAAACCATTCTGTGCTTTGGCTTCAGCATATAGTTCATCTGCTCATAGTTTTGTACCTAGCAGAATGGTCCAAATATTCATTCCCAAGGTTCTAGGAGATGTGCCTGATCATCTTTCTAAGTTGGTTTGTTACAATTCTCATTGACTTTAAATCTAAACCATAATAATATTGAGAGAATTTTGAGGGTTCAGCTTCTTAAACAATGGGTCTTGACTCCATAGTACTGAGTGTGGGGATTGCAAAATATTTTACAACAGTCCAAAATTTCTGGACACACAATGTCCAAGAACTAATTCAAAATTAAACACGTAATTAATAAAAGATACTCACCCACACTGTGTCAAGGGAACTGCATTGCTCATTCTTAACACACAATTGGTACACATTGCAAATACACCACAACATCATGCAACACAAAGAAATACAGCCTGAAACATCTCAGCTCAGCTAGGAGACTCATGTCTGTCATGAACTACTGGACGTGTTCTGTTCATAATAATGTCCGCTGCTCCATTATTAGGATCAGGAGTGCTCTAGTTACAAAAACAAATATTGGTAACATTTTCTTAACCATGATTCCTACGTGTGCAGTAAACTAGAGGGCCTTTAGGCTATTATTTTGTTTAAACTTTTGATATTTTAAAGCTGCTGTTTGAGTTGGTGATTTGAGTTACAATAAAAGTCCTTTAATTTTTACTTGAGATTAGGAAAGAATTGACAACATTTTCTGAAATGTCACTAAATGTAGTTCTTCTGTTTTGAACTACATATTTATGTGAATTGGCGCTCTGAGCATTAATGATAAAAATATAGAAATATCAGCCAGCATTAGTGAACACTGAGGGTGCTCTGCATGTATAGTAACAAATACTCAGTGAAAATTTAGTTCTTTATGTAAAAATTAATAAGCACATCTATCTTATTAGTGTTCCAATTTACATTTGTGTTTTAAAATGATAAGATTATATGCATAATGAAGAACTATTCATGACTTATTAACAGTAAAAGTTTGATTTGCATATCTAGGTTACAAACTCATAGATTTGGTGTCATATAAAAAATGTACTGGGTGAAAATGAGTTTTGAGTGGGAATCCTCAGAAGACATGAATTAGGGAATCTCCTATGATTCTAAACCCTCTCTTTCCCCTAACACACACAGCTCCTCTGTGTTCATCTAGATCAGTCGCCCCATGCAACAACACAAGAAAGGATTTTTTTCAGCCTATTCCATGAGAGGCATCAAGAGTCCCAGGAGCAAATTTAATTTCCTGCTCAGTATGTTCCTGATGGAGACAATTATCTCTCAGTAAATGAGACCTAAGCAGTGTGTGAACTTAAAGAACAAGATGCAAACTTTGGTTAATGGTGATTAGTGCCCTTTCATTTTTTTCCCTTTGAGTCTAGGAACCTTTCTGTGTAAGAAGCTATCATGTACAGAATCCAGTTTGAAAATGCGACTTCTGGAGACTTTTGCACCATCCACCTAAGTTGCTACTACCTAGTTTGCACTATACTCAAAAAAACCCATTCTGCTAGTAGGGCAAGTTGCTTTGCAGTGTGAGAAGTGGGTAAGAGCTCTGACATCGTACACATGGAGCTGTTGTTTTCTTCTTTGACATGGGAAGTGAAGTGAGTTCAGAGATTAAAACCAGTTCTGGAGCCAGGTATGGTGGTGCACACCCTTAATCCCAGCACTCAGGAGTCAGAGGCAGGCAGATCTCTTTGAGTTTGAGGCCAGCCTGGTCTCTAAGGCAAATTCCAGGCCAGCCCGGGTTGCATAGTGAGACCCTGTCTCAAAAACAAACAAACGAAAAGCAAATAAAATCAGTACCGATGAAGAAGTGCATATTGTGCAGAACTGGCTAAACTCTATTCTTAGCCTCAAGCTAAAACCTTGTCTTGTATTTATCCAGGCCACTAAGACTGTTTTTAAATTGGGCATGCTACTTAGATAACTTGATTTTGTGACTCCCACAAGGTTTCTGGGAAGGCTGGAGAAAAGAAAACAAGTTAACATTTAATAAGAAATGCTAAATCTAAACCAAAACTGCAGGAACCTGGTAGCAGCCAGTTCCGTTTCTAGCATGAACTGATGCTGGAAGATACAATGGAAACCTGGTTGCCATCCTGTCACATGGATCAAGGTTTTTTCTTAATGTAATGTGATAAACCCCTGTTGCTGAAGTTCACCATTGCACCTTTGGGTTTGTATATCGGAAAGCAAAAGAAACATTCCTAACTGATCTAGAGGAGAAAAAAAAGTTCGAGAAATTTCAGAATGCAAGCGATAAGAATACACTTGTAAAGTTTTCTGGCAATACAAAACAAAGAAACGATAATCTAATGGCTTTTCATCAAAATGACTAGATGTTATGAACAAAGAATAAACATTTCCCAAATTTCAAAGGAAAGGTGTTTTCGTCTTAGACATCTGTGTAGTTACTTCTTTTGAACTGTGAGGTAATGACATTTTCAGGCTTGCATTTTCTTAACTACTTTCCCCCTGTAGTGTTTCTTAAGATGCTATTTAAAGTTGTGCTTTCAAAAAAGCGAAGGACCCAATCAAGACTGGAATGTAGCCTGGGGTCCTGTTGACATGGTAACAATGTCCTAGGATAGCATCTGCCATGGATTTGAAGGTAGAAAAGCCATTGCAGTGTAGAAGGAGAATTGCTCAGGCAAGAAAACCACAATAGAAGGGATGAGTTGAGATGAATGATGCCCTAATGAGACAGGATGGGAAATAATAGGTGCAGAGAAAGCTATGTAAGTGAAAATATTAAGCAATTATTCCACCAGCAAGAGAAGAAAAATGCGCTATTAGAGGGTTCATAGTGCAGTTACTGTCAGTATTGATGCGTGGCTCTCCTAGGAGAGTAGGATATGGCTTTAAAAGATTTCACTTGAGATTGTGACATGGTAAAGTGGACCTTTGCCACATATCACTCATAACCTATGAAAGAATTGACTAGTCAATAAATATTTTATAATCAATTGAGTTGCTAGGAAACTTAATTTTGTGGTTTTTCATATTTTCCCCCTAAATGTCAGCTTAAGCACTTAAAAATCCGTAGATAGGCAGTGTTTATTGTCTCCAATGAGTTGGCCCATTAAGGCACTGCTCTGCTGCCAGACGGCTAAATATTCATCTGCTACGCAGTTAACTACAAAAATAATGCTAACAGACATTTGATTAGTGGTTGTATCAACAGTATCTCGTACAAGGTGTTCCTGAGAAGTCCTAAGCATTATCTGATATATTATTTCACTTAGTGACCTGTTTATTATATGGTATATCACATGCCACACTGATTGGACAAGCCTAGAGTCACTCACCTAGGATTTCTCCAGAATCTGATATGGTAGCAAAGCTAAAACAGAGATGATGGCAGAGAAGAGTGTTGTTTAGAAATGCAAAGGTTAATAACAGAGCAAAGAGGTTAAACAATTTCATATGCACATTTGAGGGGCGGGTTTGGAAGTAGAATGCAGTAGGGAAGAAGTTGCTGATTTTTATAATAAACATTCTGCACTTTTGACTATAGGCTTGAAATATTTCACAAATGGTTTACAGTTTTAAGCAAACAAAAGCAACAAATGTCACAATTCAAATCCACACAAATTTTCTTTTTTTATATATTCTTTTATTTTGTTTTCATTCAAAAAATTTACATTTCCTCCCCTTCTCCCAGTCCCCTCCCACTCCCCTCCACCCCTCCTCCCTCTCCCTGCTTCCTTAAAAGACAGCATGGTACCATGCCCTGTGGGAAGTCCAAGGCCCTCCCCCCTCCATCCTGGCCTAGGAAGCTGTGCATCCAATGACTAGGTTCTGAAAAAGATAACACATGGAGGAAGAGATAGGTACTAGTGTCATTTTTAATGGCTTCTCAGTCTGTCCCCATTGGCAGCCAGATTCAGAGAGTCCGGTTTGATCATATGCTCACTCAGTCCCAGTCCAGCTGGATTTGGTGAGCTCCCATTAGATCAGGCACACTGTCTCAGTGGGTGGTCCAGCCCATCACGGTCCTAACTTCCTTGCTTATCTTCTCCCACCTTCCGCTCTTCAACTGAACCTTGGGAGCTCAGTCCATTGCTCTGATGTGAATGTGGGTCTCTGGCTCTTATCCATCCATCGGATGAAATTTCTATGATGATGATCAAGATATTCATCAATGTGACTATGGGACAAGGATAGTTCCGGCACCCTCTCCTCTCCTCTGCTGCCCAAGGACCTAGCTGGGGACATCCCCATGGACACCTGGGATCCCCTCTAGAGCCAAGTATCTTGCCAATCCTAAAATGACTCCCTTAATGTAGATATCTTATTCCCTTCTCCAATATCCACCTTTCCTTCATCTCCACCCTCCCACTCCCCCAAACTCTCCCCAGTCCTTCCCTTCTCCCTTCTCCTTCCCCCTCTCTCCTTCCCCATGCCCCCTACTCCCACCTCTATCCCTGCCCCTCTGCTTCCAACCTTTGCCTCGCAATCTTGTTTGCTTCCAATTTCCAGGAGGATCTATATGTTTTCTTTGGGTTCACCTTGCTATTTGGCTTCTCTGGGCTTGTGAGCTATAAGCTTAGTGTCCTTTGTTTCTGTCTAGGGTCCACTAATGAGTGAGTACATACCATAATCATCTTTTTGGGTTTTGGTTACCTCACTCAGGATAGCATTTTCTATTTCCATCCATTTGCATGCAAAATTCAAGATGTCATTGTTTTTTTACCGCTGAGTAGCATTCTAATGTGTATATATTCCACACTTTCTTGATACATTCTTCCACTGAGGGGCTCCTAGGTTGTTTCCAGGTTCTGGCTATTACAAATAATGCTGCTATGAACATAGTTGCACAAATGCTTTTGTAGTATGATTGGACTTCTCTTGGGAATATTCCCAAGAGTGGTATTGCTGGATCCTGAGGTAGGTTGATTCCCAATTTCCTGAGAAACCACAACACTGATTTCCAAAGAGGTTGCACAAGTTTGCATTCCCACCAGCAATGGATGAGAGTTCCCCTTACTCCACATCCTCTCCAGCATAGGCAATCATTGGTGTTTTTGATTTTAGCCATTCTGACAGGTCTAAGATGGTATCTCAAAGTTGTTTTGATTTGCATTTCCCTGATGGCTAAGGAAGTTGAACATGACCTTAGTATCTTTTGGCCATTCGAACTTCTTCTGTTGAGAATTCTGTGTTCAGATCATTATCCCATTTTTTAATTGGGTAATTTAGAATTTTAATGTCTAGTTTCTTGAGTTCTTTGTATATTTTGGAGATCAGACCTTTGTCTGATGTGGGGTTAGTGAAGATCTTCTCCCATTCACTAGGATGCCCTTTTGTCTTAATGACTGTGTCTTTTGCTTTACAGAAGCATCTCAGTTTCAGGAGGTCCCATTTGTTCATTGTTGCTCTTACTGTCTGTGCCACTGGGGTTTTACGAAAGAACTTCTACAGCTGAAAAATACCTTCAGTGACGTGGCAGAATACAAGATCAACTTAAAAAAATCATTAGCCCTCCTATACACAAAGGATAAAGAAACAGAGAGGGAAATCAGAAAAACACACCTTTCATGATAGCCACAAATAGCATAAAGTATCTTAGGGTAACACTAAACAAGGAAGTGAAAAATCTATTTGACAAGAACGTTAAGACCTTGAAGAAAGAAATTGAAGAGGATACCAGAAAATGGAAGGATCTCCCATGCTCCTGGATTGGTAGGATCAATATAGTAAAAATGGCAATTCTACCAAAGGCAATTCAATGCAATCCCCATCAAAATCCCCAAAAAATTCTTCATAGACCTTGAGAGAACAATAACTAACTTTATATGGAAAAACAAAAAGCCCAGGATAGCCAAAACAATCTTATACAATAAAGGAACTGCCGGAGGCATTACCATCCCTGACTTCAAACTCTATTACAGAGCTACAGCAATGAAAACAGCTTGGTACTAGCATAAAAACAGAGACGTTGACCAATGGAATCAAATCGAAGACCTGGATATTAATCCACAAACCTATGAACACCTCATATTTGACAAAGAGGCTAAAATTATACAATGGAAGAATGAAAGCATTTTTAACAAATGGTGCTGGCATAACTGGATGTCAACCTGTAGGAGAATGAAATTAGACCCTTATCTATTACCATGCACAAAACTCAAGTCCAAATGGATTAAAGACCTCAATATAAATCTGACCACACTGAACCGGATAGAAGAGAAAGTGGGAAGTAGCCTGCAATACATGGGTACACAAATTTTCTTCACTTTGTTTCCAACATGGGGTTGATGTTTTAGAGGAATGGTAGTCAAATCCCATAGTAGCTGAGTGACAATGGCAACATACTTCCTTGAGATTGTAATGATCCCCAAGGGGTGATCCTTCTCTGCCTTGAGATTGTATTTTGTCACATTCTTATTTCTTTTGCACAACTTCATATAGTGACAAATGCTAGTAATAGGCCAGTATAATGAGCCTGAGTGGCGATGGACAGGAAGAGGATACAGAACCCTACAATTATTTATTAAACTTTCTATTACTTGTTTTTATTTACCCAATAGTGTTTATTGGCAAATATTGGAAGATATTAATTTTGTCATATTAAGTCTAAAACTTATCAAGTGTTCTGTGTGTGCGTGTGTGTGTGTATATATATACACACACACAGATATGTGTGTGTGTATGTGTTGAATGGAGGGTCTTGAACATAAATACTCTATTGTCAATTATTGATAATGAAAATGCTTTATCTTTATGATACCCAAATGCCATCCTGGCATAGTTGAGTCTTTGCTCTCAAAGACAGGTTGATGTAGACAATGCATTATATGGATCTGAAATGACTCTTTAGCAGGTACTTAGCATTTTGTCTCATATGAAAATGAAATGTTAAAACAATGATATTTTGAGCACATCATCTTTTGTTTCTTTCTTCGCAGTACATGATGCCTATGTCAAAACATTTCTCGTAGTGGGACACCATCACTCATTGTCGCTATCAAACATAGAGCTAACTACTCACAATGATGGAGTGCAGGTAGAATGACAAAAATCATGATATACTTGATAGGGAATAGCATTCTTTCTGACAGAGCTGACTGAGAGTCTGAACCAGGAGACATGAAGTAAAACTGGGCAAAAACTAAGATGTGCAAACTTTTCCAGCAAAATTGGGTGAGTGAATAATTAGTTTCAACTCACTCATATCATTTTAACACTCCCAATAAACAAGCAGACTTTTCAAAAGAAACTAGTCATAGGAGCACACACATAAAAAGAAGGAATTGGCGGGTTCCAGTAAGGAACAGCTCCTGAGAGAATTAGAGTCAGGTTACAGGTGAACACAGAGATCAGTGTTAATGGTGTGCATCACAGAAACTTACCAATGGACTGCACACATCCTGCAGTACTTGGGACTGCCATGCAGACAATATCAAATGTCTAGGTGAAGTCAAGGCAGCTGTGTTTAAGACCAACAAGTGAGGAGTTTAACTAAATGAAATCAAAGGAACCCTACTCCTAATGTCTTTCCCAAGTCTATAACCAACTATAGTTGATAAAATTTTTATTCATCTCATTCAAAACAACAAAAAAATGGTCTCCTCAGTTTGGTGATTAATTTAGCTGCATGCCTCATGTTATTTGCCTTCGAGTCCCACTGATAAATAAATTTCCTTCGTAATTTTCCCTGAAAATGATGATAATTTATAAAGCAGCCATTAGATTTCTCAGTCTTTGCAATGAGGATACTGGCCTCTTATTGAGGCCTTGGAATCGGCATTTATTTATATGCAAAGATTTATTGTCTCCCAAAACAAAATCACACTATTGGACTATTGTCTCTACCTCCAGGGAGGTAAGGATTGTGAACAGGTACAGACATCACCTCATGTTGTCTAAATGATGTTTTGTATTCCTTCTATTATCTATGGGTTTGCATATGTGAAAACAGTATACTTACCAACCATTTTCATCAATTAGCTGTTTGACAACTACTGTAAGCAATAACATTAGTCTTCGTTTAGCTATATTTTTTGTTTTTGTCTTTATTAAAAACAAAAGAAAACAGTAACAAAATGCATTGAATCTCAAAATGACTTTTAAGATAGATAAACATATTTTGTTAAGTAACAACCAATTTGACTTAAAAACAAAGATTTTTTCTTTGGGTAACATCACCAATCACTTTATGCTGTTTAGAAAGTAACAATATAAAGAAAGAAAAGAGTTAAAGAAGATGATTTCTATGCCACAGCTGAGTATCACACCTACCCATATTATCAGGCCCTTCAGCTATGTCAGTTGAATATGACTAGTGGAATTCAGTTTAACAACTCAATCAACTGGACTGAAAGTATCTTCCTTGGTGATTTAATATCATAGTCTTCATCATTCCAAATGAAAACTTTTAAAGAACTAAAATCTCAAATGAAAACTGTGACTAAATCTAAGAGCAGTGATACTGTGGTGAGCTCCAGAGGCCCCAGGTCTGTAGTACCTAGAAGAGTTTTCAAGGTAGATCACTGAAAATAACAACTTTTTTTTCTAAGTTAAAATAAAAGGCTGCCATTTTACTCAGCATCATTAATGCCAAGGGTTCAGATGATGAATAAAGTGTCTTCATTTGGAGCTTTGCTTTTTCCACATGAATGACTCAGGCTGCTGGGTATCAGACAAGATGGAAAAAGACATTTTCTGCTACCATGATTATTCAAGACAGAAATCTGGAAATGAAGATAAAAAGATGAAAGAAAATCCGTGGTTCCAGGATCATATGACATAGAGTATGCTCTCAGAATGCACAGTGAGATGGGGACACAAGTCAGGCTCCTTGTAGCCTGAGATATTCAGTATCATTCTCTGTTCTGTGTAATTCTACACAGTCAAACAAAGAAATCTAATTATCTGTGTATAGTCTAATACTATTCACATATGTTTAACCTAAGTATCACTAGTCAACCAGAAACAATGAAGAAAAGCTTTACTCTGGATGCCTGCAGTGTTTCTGTAACTCATGCGTTATCTAGCTGAGGCCTTTTCAGAACACTATCTTAGTCTAAGAATTGAGCATGTATTTCAGTAACTGTATCCAGTTATTGGAAAAGGATTTTCCTTTTTTTTCACTCACCACATCAGCATTTGTAGATGGAGGCTGCTCGTTCATTTCCTGGCCACCCGGCCACCCAGGCCGGAAATAAACACATAGAAACTGTATTAATTAGAACACTGCTTGGCCTATTAGCTTAGGATTCTTACTAACAAACTCGTACATCTTAAATTAACCCATTTCTATTGTTTTATATTTTATCATGAGGCTCATGGTTTACTGGTAAGGTTCTGGCATCTTTCTTCTTCTGTGGCTATGTGGCATCTCCCTGATTAGCCTCCTTTCTCTCAGCATCCAGTTTAGTTTTCCCTCTTAGCTCTATTCTGCCCTGCCACATGACAAAACAGCTTCTTTATTACCCAATGATAATAAAACATATTCACAGCATACGGAGGGGAATCCCACATCAAGCATTCACTGAGCATCAGGGGCATATGTACTACTACCTAGACTATGTAGAGAAAGGAGCACCAATTGAATGAAAAATATGGTGACTGACTTCAAAAACTTCAATCTAGGAAGAAAAACTGATACAAATATTTAAGATGTAAAACCAGTAATAAAGACATCAAAATAACTAATAACATATTATATAGAAACGCTGACAGATAAAAACAGGAAATAACAGTGAGCTGCGTCTACATACATTTCTAATAAAATTTGGGACAATCAAATTTAAAGAATTAATTCACTTTATGACTTGAAAGAGTTGGCTCCTTCACATTATTTTTTTTTAACTGAAAATGAGAAGGCTAAACTAAAGCTTTCCTTCCTGCTCTGAAGGTTTTTGTTCTGTGGTTTTATGACAGAATTTCCCACAATGTCAAATATATATTATATATATTATTCTTTAAACACTGTTTATACCCTTGTAATTTTCTTTATTATACATACAATACATATATATATAATTTTAAGTTATACGTGTGTATAGTGCTTAAAGAACAATTTTCCCTTATGAAAACAAGCTAACAATACTGCCATTCATATTCAGATCTCTAGAAATTATTCCAGTTGAAAATTTCATACAGCAGTTGTGGGAAGTGATGCACTTGAGAAAGAACACAAAAAGTGATATAATGGAGGGAAGGGAATGCCTCTAACTCATGTCAGGCACTGGAGTCAGATTAATCTTTTTTAAAGGTGGCTCTGGTTAAATATACTCTCATTATCATGTCTTAACCCCTTTCTATACATCATAGAATCAAGGCATGCAGTCTCTTAGTTAGATGCCTTTAACTTATGTCCCGTGATCTTCTCTAAATAAACATTATTACATCGTAAGAAAGAAAATTTTCCAAGCTAATCTGGCAACAAGCGATTATATTTTTTTAAAAAAAGTATGGGTAGCTTTGACTCTCAAAGCACAGATTAAAGCTGTAATCTATGAGGTTTGCATTATGAATAGGATGGCATAAATTACTCAGACCTTTGTACATATCTTTACTATTTTTGAGATATAGTTGTAGTAACTATAAAATTTACTACTTTGTAGTTTAGAATTCAGAGGTGCATAATACATTCACAAGGTTATTCATCATCTTATTTTTCTAAATTCAATACATTTTCAGCAACTCTTTTCCATCAAACTTGTTAATTTATATGATGTATTTTGTTTTTACAGTAGGTGTTTTAACCAACTAAGCCAGTCATGGTGACACATGCTGGTACGATTTTTGAAGGAGGTGGAGGCAGGAGGATTACAAGTTCGAGACCAGCCTGGTCTACACATTTGGGCTAGAGAGATGATTCAGCAGTTAGGAGCACTCTTTGCTCTTCCAAAGGTCCTAAGTTCAATTCCCAGCAACCATATGGTGGCTCACAATGATTTGTAATGAGATCTGCTGTGCTCTTGAGGAAGGGAACTGGTCAGTTGTCCTCATTAACTAAGAGCGTGAAACTCAATATGGACAAATACAACAGAACTGTCATGCATAGGCTACCCATTCATGCTTTAGCATTGCCAGGGCATAAATTTCATTCATATCATTTTTTTTGCAAGTGTTGATTTTCAACCTGCTTTTATCATCGAACCAAAAGTGTGTCTTCTGTATTTCTTGAGCAGTTTCATGGTCTTTTCCATTCTGCAGTCAATGTTTTAACTGGCATACTTAATCCATACCTGTTCAAGTCAGTTGCTGATGAAATAAGAGGTTCTCCTTGTGAGATGCATTTTTTGATTCCTTTTTCCCCTCAGTTCCAAGTGTATTGTCACAGAATGTAACTTTGTACATTGTCCCCCAATAACACCAGTGTATTTCAGTACACACTTGACTTTTAATTCAGATAGGAAAACTTGATTAGCAAACCAAACACAAATCAATGCTGCTCTTTGTGTTGCTATGTGGTCCTCTGTACCAGGCTCTCAACTTCATGTGGATTCGGATTGCAGCCTCGCTTCTTTCACTGCAGCATGAAGGCAAACACTTCTTAATGTATCTTATAAAACAAATCTACTAGGAACAACCATGTGCACTGTTTCATCTTCATTTCTGCAGGATAGTTTTGCAGAATACAGAATTCTTGACTGGTAATACTGTGGGATTTCCCCCCACCCCTTCTATCACTTTCAATAAACTATTCCCTGCCTCTTTCCTTCATGGTTTCTGCTATTCTATGCATACATTGCCAGAGTCAAGATTTATATATTCTGTGTTTCCCTTTCTCTTCTCCATTTTTGGTTCTTGTTTCTTTCTAAGATAAACTGCATCAATTGAAATTTGAAAATGAAAATGTATTTCTCAGCTTGCATGATTTCAGAACAGAATTGTGCATTAAAGGCAACACGAGTCCTGGCAGAATTCTAAAGAACACATTTCCAATAACCATCAGAGATTTTCAATCTGCATTGGCAGCTTCATACTCTAAGATGTTGCAACTGCAAGTATGTCTGGGGTCTTGCTTCTCTGACTCCGTATTTCTTCCATTTAATCGTCTACTCAATTGTCTCTAATATATTTAACCTCTCCTTGGACAATATGGCCAAATGTTCACTTATCTGTAACTTTTTTCGAATATGATGTCTAGGCTTTCTGTCACACTAAACAAACTTATCAAGATGTTTACAACAAAAAAAATGGCCTTTTTAAAAAGCAAATTCCAATCTCCTTTTCCAGGTAATTGTGAATTGAATATCACATCCTTACCATTAAAATGCCTATTTATATTTTTTGTCCATGAATTCCTATTTTTTCAAGACTACATATGATTTTCTCTAGAGTGGGGTGTGACTGAAGTGTAACTTAGTAATGTAATAATTGTTTTATCAAATGTACACAGTGCAGTGTCTTGAAGCAAGAAAAAGATAGCATAAGTTGGTGGCCAACAAATATTTGTTAATGTAATGACCAAGATTTTATTTACTTCTCTTAATAATCACATTGATTACACTGCAGATGTTTTACTATAAAAGGAAGGGCA
The DNA here is from genome assembly GCA_004026605.1 of Ondatra zibethicus. Taxonomy (NCBI): domain Eukaryota; kingdom Metazoa; phylum Chordata; class Mammalia; order Rodentia; family Cricetidae; genus Ondatra; species Ondatra zibethicus. Next base: position 127,443 of record PVIU01003008.1, on the reverse strand, counting down.
CTGCCTGCATCATTTTCTGGCTTCCTACTTAAAGGTGTGACCTCTAGCCATCCTCCAAAGCTCAGGAACCCATTTGGTGGGGGGCAAGGTGTTGCCAAAGCAACTCTGTAGACAGCAATCAGATGATGTTGAACCATGGAGTCAACTGCTGCACTAATCTTTACATTGACATTGTGAGCAAAAATCCTGTGTTGTGATTTACCCTAGTCTCTTTCCTTAACCATGTGTGTATACCTGTGCTTTTGAGGACAGAGAATTGTTTCAAATAGCAGACTCCTTATGGATCTTAGGAAAATTCCAACTCCATAGGACCCAGCTTTGCTTACAAAACAATATGAAGAAACTTGTAAGAAAAATAAAATTCTTGAACGAATTCCCCAAACTACAAATCTTTAATCAAAAGCCATAATAACCTCTGGTTCCATCAGTGAAAATTTATGTTGATTAGGTTAATTGATGTGGAGACATCTACCCTAAGCATTTCTTGGGCGGCTCTCTTGGACTACATAACCAAAGGAAAATGAACTGAGCAGGAATAACCAAGCTCTGTGTTTCCTGACTACAGATGCAATGTGACTAACCACTTCAAACTCTGCCACCTGGACTTTCACCCTGTGATGAACTGTATGCTTGAACTTTATACCAAAATAAACCCTTTATCTATTAAGTTGTTTTTCCCAGGATTTTTTTTTATCACAAAATAGAAAAGGAGAACTAAGAAACTCCCAACATTTCTACGGGACTTGCCATTGACCTTCTAAAATTTACTCTGCTAAATTGGTGCATGAGTCAACCCTCATTGGAAAAGCTTCTTTATTCATTAAATGAAGATTAACATAGATACTCATACATGAAAAGTTCTAAATGGAACATCTATATGACAACCTTTCCTCCCAAGACCCAGGGATCGTTGCAGAAGAGGGGTCAGCAACACTGTAGGAGCCGGAAGTGTTGGATGTGTTTACAACAAAATGGTGTTTACTGACACAACAAGATAGTTACAAATATGAAATTACAATAATTGTGGCAGTGGGTAGAAGACCTGCCCAAACTCAACCTAGACAAATCCAAGCTTGCAGAAGGGAGATAGACATGAAGGCCTACCACTAGGTGAGTAGCTATCACAAATTGGCAGTGGCTGGGAGAGATTGTGTTCTCTAAGATGTGGTCACTGGGTCAACCAGTGGAAGACTACACAGCACAAATAGGACTGGTTGACCTTATAAATAGAGAAGTTGATACAAAGATGGGATAGGGAAAAGTTGTGGATATTGGAGAAATTAAGCAGAGGAGAGGTAATACGATCAAACTACATTATACGAAATTCTGTATAAAACATATAAAATGTTGGTTTTGGGTTGCTACCACCCACATATCTGTGTCCAGTTTCTTATTCTATGATGTAAGAACGTGGGAACTTTCTAGAGGTCTCCATTGAATGACCCCTCCCCATTACTGCTGGTAGATTCAGTAGGCTTTAGGCCAATTTTATTTATTTATTTGCATTCCAACCACAGTTTTCACTCCCTCCTCTCCTCCCATTTCCTCACTCAACCTCCATTCTATTCACTGCTCTCACTCCTCCTCTGCCTCCATTCAGAAGGAGTAAGGCCTCCCATGGGAATCAATAAAGTATGGCACATCAAGTTGAAGTAGGACCAAGCTCCTCCCTCTTGCTTCAAGTTTGGGTAAGGCATCCCACCACATGGAATAGGTTCCATAAAGCCAGCTCCTGTTTCAGGGACAGGTCCTGTTCCCACTGCTAGGAGCATCACAAAACACCAAGCTACACAGTTGCCACTCACATGCAGAGGGCATAGGTCGGTTCCAGGCTGACTCCCTAGATGTCAGTCCAGAGTCTGTAAGCTCCTACAAGCTTAAGTTAGCTGTCTCTGTGGGTTTCCCTGTCATGATCTTGACCATCCTTGCTCACAGAATTCCTTCTTTCTCTCTTCAACTGGACTCCCTCTACTCATAGGTCAATTTTTTTAAATGAAGATTTGGATATAGGGCTTTGCTTTTCTTTGTTTTCATAAACAATTATATAAATTAACCTAATAGTGAAATTAGAGGTGATTTCCACATTGTCACTACAAACTAAGTGGTTGGATTGATATAGGAACTCTAGTACAGTTAAGTTAGATAGACCAAAATTACTTTAAAGAAAGATTAATCTCGGTTACATGAACATATCCTGTTTCTATAGCTTTTCATGATGATGGAGATGATGATGACACTACAGATTATAGTAACAGTGGTGGCAAAGACATGGGCTGGTTTACCAGCAAGGTACTGAAGGCCAAGATAGTGCCATGAATTAATTAAGTCTCTACAGAATCAGCAGAAAATGAATGGAACAATTCTGGTTCAACAAGGAAACAAAGATCACACATTCTACTTTATCAGAGAAAGTTTAGTGTGAAGAATTACATTATTAAAGAAGATAAGACAGAGAAGGAAATTTAAATGAAACTGGCCTAATGCATTCCTTTGGCTGTGATAAAATACAATGACTTAATATGCCTTAGGGGATTAAGGGTTTATTTCAGCTTGCAATCCCAGGTTATAGTCCAACATTGGGTGAAGTCAGTGTGGAAACTTCAAACAGCTACAAACATCACATACACAATAAAGAATAGACAAAATTTAATGCATACATGCTTATTGGCTTGCTTTGTTGTCCTTAGCTCTATTTTTCCACTCATACACAGTACAGGACTCCCTGCCAAGGAAATGGTGTCATTCACAGTGAATTGTGTATTCCCACATCTATTAACTTAATTCAGTTAATGTCAGAAAATGATGTAGGACAGGCACTTGAAAAGATTGGAGTGGTAATGCTAAAGATGAATCCTAGAACACCCCCACACACAAAGTTCTGTCCAATGCTCTCCCACATCCGAGATACATCCGCAGTCTATATGAGAGCTCTATAACCTATGAGATATGCGTAATAACAAATAATTAGGGAATCCCAGGGAGCAAAATTGACAAAGGTGGCAGAAGCCAACATTGGTCTAATTCCTCCTATGAACAGTCTCTAGAAAGAAATAGAGCTCTGTTCTTTTAAACAAGTTTATAACCTAATATATTAATAAACAGATAATTATATGTATATAACATGCCAGAAAACATTGAAAGTTAATAACCTTTGTCAACACACACATTATGCTTATTAAATATTTGTTGAACAAGGAATTAAGGAATACCCATCCTTGATTCTGATTAAAGCAGATAAGGCCTTAAGGACCTCTCTAATGTGTGTGAAATCAATTCACCATAATCCAACAATTTGTTTCCTTTGTATTGTGCTTTGTATACTTTTTGCTTGGTGTGAATTCAGCACCATCTCTTCATTTCTGTTTCCTTTCTACTTGCATTGTGTCAATACACTGTCTCTGCCTGCCTAATTCCAAAGAGCACTGGCATACTGATTTTCAGCTGCTTGTGTGTCTCTTTGAAAACTAAGTTGTGGGATACAGGGTGATATTATTTCATATGTAGCCAGACACACTGGGAAATAACATGACATTTTTAAATTTTTAAGGGATTTAGTCAGAGACCTGTGCTGAAGGCTCACTTCCGTCATTATCTGTTTCTGTATTTTTTTTCTGTGTCAGTTCTTTCATATAATTAATTATTTCGGTCTACTGATCAAGGGGCCCTGGCATTGGGACCAGGATATATCCCTGGTGTGAGCTGGTTTTTTGGAGCCCATTCCCTATGGTCTGATGCCTGGCTCAGCCTTGATGCTAAGGGGAGAGTCTTGGTCCTGCTTTAACCTGATATGTCAGTCCTTTTTGACTCCCCATAGAAGGCCTTATCCTTTTGGAGGAGTGAATGGGGGTGGGACGGGGAAGTGGGAGTGAGAGGAGGGAAGGGAGGGGGAACTGTGGTTGATATGTAAAATAAATAAAAAATATTTAAATAAAAAACTTATTTGAAAATTGTGAGAACTGATATATGTAAAATTGATGTGCTGGTTTGGATTTTATTATTCCTACAGCATAGCAGAGGCTTGCTAAATGTTTGATAAAATAAAATTGAATAAAAGAAACCCACATATTAAGCCCCAAAGTCATTTCATCTATGAGGTTTTTCAGATACTTTTCTGTGTGTAGAAAGAATTATTTACTGAATATACTAGAAACCTGCCATAAAGTTGTCTAAGTGTCTAATAATTATCAGAATCAGACAAAACAGCAGAAAAAATAAAATTACAATGGTTCACAGAATAGTAGAAAATAGTGGATATCAATTTTTTTTTAGAAAGCATACTGTGTCTTATTAGTTTTTTTTAAGTAATAAGTAATACAAACCATCCTACTTTTTCCCTGTGATTAAAAAAAAAAATGTGACCAAATGTGATTTATGGAGCAAAGTTGACTTTGGCACACATTTCCAGAGGAATAAGATTCCACCAGGATCGGGCAGTAGGGCAAGTGACAGGCAGGGTAGATTCAGCAGGAGGTGAGAGCTCACATCTCAACTACAAGCCAAAGCAGAGAGAGAATGAACTATGAGTACTGTGAAGCAGTATGTACTCAAATCCCACCCCAGGGATGCACTTTCCCCAGCGAGGCCACATCTCCTAAACTTCCCCAGACAGTACCACCAACTGGAAGCAACTTTTAAAATTCCTTAACCTACAGGGGACAATTCTCACTCAAACCACAGATAGCATACTCAAGCTGAACTGAAATCAATTCAAAATTTAAATTACCATGGATATCTAGGGAAGGACAAGGCTATCTCATGCCAGCATTATTATGAGTTTCAAATGCTTACATAACTACGGATTGGTTAATGAGATTGTAAATAATAGATATCCGAGATCACCCTTTCATTTATTTTTGCCAAAAAGTTTTTATGTCTCTTTAATATCCTATAAGGATGCAAAAGCTATTGTTAAAGCATAGTACCATCTGTTCTAGTTTTCTTTCTGTTGCTGCAATAAAACACTCTGACGAGAAGCATCTTGGGAGGAGACATTTGGCTTATACTTTCAGGTTGTGGTCTATCATTCAGGGAAGTAAGGCCAGAAACCCACAGAGAGATTTAAAGCAGAAAGCAGAGAGGAGCGCTTGCTTCCTCCTTGCCAGTAGGCATGCTCAGCAGATATATATCAACACTGGGCTGTCCACAGTATGCGGAGATATCCTACATCAATTAATAATCTCTCAAAGATTTGCTCAAAGGCTAATGTGATCCAGAAAGTTCTTCAATTTTGATGTCCTTTTCAGATGACTCTAGGCTATATCAAGTTGACAGGTACAGCTGTATAGATATCATTCCTTACTCATACGTTAGGGCTCAATACCATCCTTACTCAGTTTGAGTAGGTTTAAGAGTTGGATACGTGTCTTACAGCTATTTGAACTAAAAATCCTAGAACACAATAGATAATGATTTTTTTTGCAAGAAAAAGAAATTCATTTAATGACTTAAATGAATCAGGAAGCAAAGTGACAGCTATGGTGGAATTTCCTCTATTCTCAGAACCCTGGAGTTTGAAGCGGAAAAATCACAAGTTCAATGTCAGCCCGGGGCACATAGCATGTTCCAGAATCAACTGGAATACCAAGTGTGACACCATCTGAAGGAAATGAAAATATAAAAGAGAAAAGTAAGGAAAGAAAAGGGAAAACACAATTTATCCTTTATAGTTAGTGGAAAAACCTATAGGTAATATAACTTCCAGCTGTTGTAACTAATGAGTATAAACTACACACAATATAAACAGCTTTATAGCAACACACATATGTCCTAATATTGTTAAATAGGGAACTGTCAAAAGAATCAAGTGATTCAAATATGTTCGTACTCCCACACATATGATAACAGCTCTGCTGGATTATCAGATAACCTAGATATGTGGTAAGCTATATCACCTACATCTCTGTGAACTCTGTGTGGTTGTCTAATAATGAAATGATCTAAGGATACAGTTCTCAACTTCTAGCCCCATTGTTGTATAACATAGAAGTAAACTACATGAAAGTTAAATAGCAAAAATTCAAAATACTTTCAAATGTCACAATCTGAATAAGAAAATAAAATTTTAAATTGCCAACTGTTTAATTAGAACACTTCACACTGAATCATATAATTCTTCAGCTAAAATAATGCTCAAATGAAAATTTATTATTGAAATACTTATGTTAAAAATTAAAGAAGGGCAATAAAGAGCCAGGAAGAGCATCTCCACGTACAAGGTACAAGGATGGATGACAAGAACCAGTCATCAATGAGGCCCAGAAACTGAAGATGCTCAAAAAAAGAGGGGCAATGATGCATCATGCCCTGCTTTCCTGTTGCATTGAATGCTCCCTTATGGTCATGGATTTGAAACTGTAAAGCCCCCCAAAATTATTTTTTCTACAAATTGCACTGCTCAAGATATCTTACCACCCCAGTAGGAGAATAACATACATGCCTAGCTGACTCCCATACTATCATCACTTTGGAAAACCAGAGGAGAAAGTTGCTGTGGAACCCTAGAAGAGCCATGTTGGACCAAGGATTTTCAATATCCCCTGGGCACAGAGGCTGGAGAAAAGCCTTGGTTATGGAATCCAGCTGAGCCATTGTAACACAAGGATAGTGTCCCTGCCCCCATTGCACTGTGGTCAGCAGAAACACAAATCCTTTCCTCCCTGACACAGCACTGACACCAAGAGAAAATCAAAAGAGAACTGAACTACACAGTCCAACTCTGCCCAGTTTTGCGAGGTACTCAATCCAAAAGTTATTTGGTTTATATTTCACAAGGCCAATCCATTTAGTTTTGAGCTAGATTTGCAAATTGCACCTTCCCAGTCAACACAGTTTGCCACACGAAACATCACAACAAGGGAAAGTATTCAAACCCCACACCACCAAGAAAAATATATTGATATGAGTTTGTTTTTTTTCTTTTTTAATGTAATGTAATTTATCAAATATTGTCTTTGGGTGGTTGATAATTTATTCTGTTAACTAAAAGATTTCTATTATCTTATTACTCTTCATTCTTCAATAAACATCTTATAGTGACCTTTAGTTTATATATTCTCGGAGTTTATGATTACTCCTTCTGTATCTGTAAGTAGACTGAAATCTCACACTTACTCCTATTCTTTCTCTGCACAACTTGTTAATTCTACCCTTAGTCCTGCTTCTTTCCCTCTTTATCTCTAACCCATTTCTTTCACTTTCATTGTTTAAAAATATTTGTATAAATCCCCTCAAAATGCTATGTAATGTATTTTGATCATATTTGCCACTCTATTCCAAAGCCAAATCATTCTAGATCTACCCCTATTTCTCGACTCTCCAAATATTGTAACTTTGTGTCTTCTTTTTTCAGTGACCCATTGTGTTCAGTTTGTGCTACTCTCATACTTCTGCATGAGCAGCCATCTCCTGTCTCTGCTTGAAATATGATGGACCATAAATTTAAAAGAAAACTGATGCTTCCTCAGTCATTCATCCTTGGTCATATATAGCAGTTATGAGTTTCCTCTGTTGATCCAGATATACCTGCCCTAGATATTTCCCCAATATTCCAACTAAAAGCATGACAGAGACATTTGCACATCATTCTTATTCCATTTTATATGGCTACAATATGTAAGCAGCCTAGATGCCTATCAATAGGAAAATGTATTTTAAAAAGATTCTATTATATAATTTTCCAAACTTGACTCTAGATAAAAACTGTATGATTGTTTTCTTAGTTTCAAAATGTAAGAAACTTAGAAGTCAGTCATCTTTGTTTTCCTTACAATAAGAAAAATAATTAAAATCGATATATTAATGTTTTCCCTTAGATTTACTGGAGAATTGGGGCATCAGTAAGAAAAGTAAATACTAAGAAACAGATTTTGAATTGGTGTATATGAAATAGAAAACAATAAGCCCAGTAGCTGATAGGAACACATGTGAAAATTATGGTGAATTTATGAAGGCTGAATTTGGACTTAGTTAAGAGCTAAGACTTGCCAGGATGTGGTTTCAGAGAGTTAACCTTCCTCTTTTCATGCCATGCTCCTCTAGAAATCCTCCAGTTTTTGCAGTGAGTGATATAAGAAACATAAAGCTACATTTATATGAAAGCAGGGAGAGAATAACTGTTTTGAATTAATTCAGATGGTATTTTCCCAGAGGTAAATCTTGAGTGGTCTTGAACTTGACAATCTGCCTGCCTCTGCTTCTTGGGGTTAGGATTTCAAACTTCCACCACCATGCTCTGCCAGCTCCAATCATTCTTCATAACAATATTATGCCTTCTAAAATAATACTTTGCCAGTCTTTTATTTCACCTGGGAAATTACCAAATTTTGTCTCTCTCTTGTCTTGTCAGGTGATGTAAAGAGAGAGTTTAAAAGGTCTAAAGAAAAGCTTTGTATTTCCAGTTTTGTTCCAGCAAGCCAAGGGACACATGTCTCACTTAGAAACTAAGAGTAAAACATAAAATCATAGAACTCTTCTTCACATCACATCAACAGCAGCTGAAAACTGAGAAAGCTGCAAATCACAAACCCAACTTGAAACATTTCTAAAATAAACAATGTTGGCAGGAAATAAGGAAAGAAACTAGGAGAGGAAACTAGAGCCTTCAGCATGCAACCCGGTCTAGGCAGAATAATATTAAAAATAACCATAGGAACCTCCTTAAGGAATACTCGACCTGCTAGCCTTTCTGCACATAGCCACTACAGGTAAAGAGTTCCAAATTACGTCTCTAAACTCAGCCACCATCATACCCCAAAAGCCCTTACTCTGATCTCTAGATATGGAGACTAGATTCTTCCCACAAATAAACTCCAGCAACACATAGCAACTCCATGTAACCATGTAACACACCTGTACTCTCTTCTCTAGACAGACAGCATGTTCCCGCCAACAGCTATCCGTATTGTCATATTCATTACAGTCTATCTCCAAGAAGGGCCACTAGAACAACATCACAATCTCCAGTCACCCTTATAACTCACCCAAGATCCGTATGTCCCCCATCTGTCTTCCACCCACACCACACAATCCCTATTCTTCAGGTAGACATTGCAGATGTTTATTAACAACTCCATCAACACCTATTACCTGAGGAAAATTCCTGAGCACCCTACCAGAACCTTAATAATTACTCTGAGAGTCCTAAAACTATTGTACCTGGGTGTAGAGATCTTATTTAGCCCATGCTGACCTGGGACTACTCTTAAAAGCTATTGACACATCAATATTGAACCCTAAGCCATATATAACTGGCCAACCCCACGTGAAGTTTTGGTAAAATCACTCCAATCACCTATTCAACAAAAGAGAGATAAAAATTACATACCAGGAAATAGTATTAATGACCAAATTCGAGATGCCTATATCCCATCACATATAAGTAAACACAAATAATCCAAATAAGTATCCATCAAAAATTAATACTCCCAGAGTCATGTTCAATGTCCCCCCCAATGTCTTAGGCAATGCCTTATTGTTCTATTGCTGTGAAGAGACATCCTGACCAAGACAACTCTTATAAAAGAAAGCATTTAATTAGGGGCTTGTTTACAATCTTAGAAGGTTAGTCCATGATCGTTATGGTGGGGAAGAAACAGGCATGGCTTTGGAGCAGTAGCTGAGAAGTTCTCATCCTGATCTGTAGGCAGCAATTAGAGTCCACATGCAGTGACACACTTTCTCCAACAAGGTCATACCTACTCCAGCAAGACGACACTAAGAACTGAGAAGTAAGAATGTAAATACGTGAGCCTGTGGAGGAAATAGTTAGAGCAAGTAATGGCTAATCAGAACCTTAATGTAACCTACGACAATCAAGCATATGACCAAACTAATCAGGGGACAATGGGACTTGCTACATCCTTGTACAGCTCCAGGGATGGACCTGACTGGGGCAGCCATCCCTTTGTCTTAGTAGTTCTCATTAAATTAGAGGGAAAGATAACCTCTCTTTAAAAGCTGTTATCCCTCAAGTTTAGCAAAATTTCAGATAAAGAAAATCTTTAATTGTTTAGCCATCTTTAATGCCTTAAGAACAGGTAAGGTTTTAAGTTTCCGGCACCTTGTACTTTGGCCCTTCAGTACAAATCCCAGCATCAGTCCTTCCTCACACATCATCAGAAAGTAGAAGTTGTCTGACTGTGGTTACAGAGAGAAGGAGCTTACTTTACTACAGTCTTCAAATATCACCAGGGCACTAAGTGACAAACCAGAGCTGGTGTGGTGTTGCAATGTGGGAACTCAAGCCTACAAACACCAATATGCATCAGTTGATTTGGTCTGGCCACAAAAATATGCTCAGGAAGACGCCGGCCTCCAGCCCTTGCCTCAGCTCAAACCACAAAGTAGATACTGCAAATTTGCCAAGGAAGGATTAAAACACAGCTGTGAGCTCGTTGCCTTAGCACACTGCAAAAAAAATAATATTTTGACTTCTGTATATAAATTATTATTTTTCTAGTCTCTTCCATGCTCTTTCTTTCTCGTCTTTCTCATATTTTAAAGTAAATTCATTGGTTCTATTTATCTCTGCACATACTTAATCAATGCAAAGAACGAGATGGAGATGGGTTTGAAGTAAAACTGCTCCTGTGCCAAAAGCCCCAGATTTTATATTTACTTGTTTCTCTCTTGAAACTAGGAGAACAGTACACAGACCAGCTTCAATTCTACATCTTTATTATTTAGGCGCCAGTGAAGTGCCTGGGATGGAGATTTATTAAACATTTCATGAAAGACAAAATGAGTATCTGTGAATAGAGATTATTTGATTTGTGACGAATAAAATAGGGGAAAGATGGGCACAAGAGCGAGATCCATTGGAATTGTAATGTGAATCTGTGAGCAGGCCAGCAAAACCCACCCATGCGAGGAGAGTGGCTGCAGTCAGTGCAATGATGCAGACCCTTTACCAGCTTGGCTCCTTTGAAGTAATAGGATTGTAACGATCTCTGTGGGGTTTCAAATTCAGATTCTAATTCTGCTCACACTCACAGGATACCTTTGGATCCCAGGATTAGCAAAAGCTGCAGCTAGAAACAAATATAATTAAAATGAAGGCTGCTGAGTTGTGCAAATTATAAAAGATTCTGGCGAGTGGGAGCAGGGATGAGGCAACTGAAAGCAAGTGTCCTCTGTGGGAAGGACAGTTGATTGGCCACAGGACGATTTTGCTAGTTAGAGAATGTTGATAAGAGACTCAGTTCCTCTTCCAGAAAAGTGGTTGCATCCCAAGTTAGCAGGATATGGGCAACTGACTTTCCATCAACCTCAGAAACAGCCAGATACAAATGCAGAGAGTTGAGCCCCTGAAATTCTATTCTTCTATGCCCAGGTCTATGCTCCAAGCTGGCACTGTGAGAAAGGAGATTCCCAGATGGAGAATGGTCCTTGCAGAAATCAAAAACAAGGTCGTATCTATCAGATGCCCTGGGCAGCTCTGCACTGGTATGGGGAAGAAAGGCCAGAAGGTACATGGGCATGAAGTCAGTCATTTACACCGGCAGGCAATTTAGTTAAAGATCTCCATGAGTACTTCATGTATACTATATGAACACCACAGATGCTTAAATCGAAATATTAAATAAATGAATATTTATACAGAGCATGTGGACGTAATCCTGTATGCTTTAAAATAGTTCTAAATTACTTGGTTTACTTAATATACTATAATATCTTGTTTAACCAGTAGGAATAAATTAAATAAATCTATATATGCTCATGTCAGATGTAATTTCCCAAATTCTTTTTATATAAAGTTGGTTGTGTTCAAATACACACATTTTGGAATAAAAAAAAAAGCCTACTGTGCTTATTCACCTGCTTAGCTGGGCTTCTTTTGATAAGTTTTCCCCTTCAACAAGAACATCTGTGTCTATCCACATTCTGAGCCAGTTGATATTGAACAAATCTCTGCCCCCTTCTGTGACAGATGGTAGCACTGGAGGCACCCCGATAGGTCATTTGTTACACCTTCCCCAAGAGTTACCGTCATCTTACACAGATTGATAATGACTCATCTTTTCAACCTCATCCTTGTACAGGTTGCTTGTGCTTGAGTCTGGCAACTTGCAGGCACCTCCCTGTTCTGTGTAGATGCTCATCAGGAATTATTAATTTTGGTGACAGATGTGCATGCTGAGTATGGAAGAAGGCTCTCACCTGGCCTCCACCTGGCTGGACTCTATTGTAAAAATTCCATATATGTACTGTTTGTCTTTGAAAATGGTAAAATTTCACAGAAAGTGATTTGGGATTAATCAGTGGGTTATTTATATTGCAATCTGTAAACTGGGTGTAACAAAATTATTTAAATAACAAGATAAAGAGAAGTATGACATCTTTGTTTAATCTTTCGGTTGTTCATATATGTTTTCTCCAGATGGTACAAACACATGAACTAGGAGGTTTAAAAAAAATGACTGCAAGTGAGGCAGGATCAAGAACAAAGAGATTTATTCCATTGTACCGGAGAAAGCAGTCTGATGTAGGTGTAATCAGTTTTCCTCAAGAAGGAAACGATGAGCTGTGACTATTTCAGAAGGCCTTCGGGGAACGGACTTGACACTACTGTCTTTCCAGGATTAGTGGAAAGAATCCACTTTTCTCTATCAGTCATAGATGAGTTAGCTTTCTGTGGTAAAGCCTTTGAAAAAAATCTTCTGTGTCATTTCCATTATGTTCTCAATACCTTTGTATGAAAAGGACATCGAAGAACAGAAAATGTGAATTTTCTCTCTTCCCTCTGTCCGGCATGTTAGGCCATTTGTAACTAGCTTAAAAACTATTTGGAAGAGACTTAGTCTACCAGTTAATAGCTTTCCATATACGATGTTCAACAAAAGGACTATTTAAATATTTTTCAGATTGCCATGGTTGTAAATTAGATTTAGTGAAAAAATAGTAGCTCTTAAGTTCATTTAATATATGATGTCAATTAAATCTGATGTTTCTCTTTTTATCTTTCTTGTCCCAGTAAACTAGTTATTAGGGAAAACAGCATATTGGAATCACCTATTAATAAAAGACTGAAATTTATCTGTGTCTTTAAATTTAGTGATGGATTTTTACAATGAAATTGGGTACCCCAAGGTTTGGTGCATAAATGTTTAGAACAGTAATGTCTTCTAAGTTAACTGTTCCCTAGATTGGGATGAAGTGTCCCTCTTATCTCTTCTTATTAGCTTTAGGGTGAAGTTTATTTTGTCACATTTTGGGGTATTGATGCCTATTTGCTGCCTGGTCCCATTTATTTGTAGTACTTTTATTCATTCTTTAAAGCAATTGTAGAAGAAAACTGCTCATTCGTTTCCCAGCCACCCAGACTCAAATAATCACACAGAAACAATACTAATTACAACACTGTTTGGCCAATGACTCAGGTATATTTCTAAATAACTCTTACATTATAATCTAACCCATTTCTATTAGTCTGTGTATAGTCACGAGGCTGTGGTTTACCAGGTAAGGCTCTGTTCTGGTGTCTTTCTCCTTTGGCAGCTACATCGAATCTCTTTGACTCTGCCTATGGTCTCTCTCTATCTCTGTTCTGATTTCCTGCCTAGCTTTATTCCACCAAGTCATTGGTCAAAACAGTTTCTTCATTAACCAATGGTAATAAGACATATTCACAGCATACAAAGGGCAATCCCATATTATTTCCCCTTTTCTGTCTAAATAAAAAGGAAGGTTTTAACTTTAACATAGTATAATTACATATACAAAACTGTTATCAAACAAGAATTATAGTTACAATGTTTAGTCCATTCACATTTGGCAAATTAAGGAAAATACTCTATCATATATCCTATTTTTGTGAGTCTAAAGTTTTATATCAAATTTATCCTTTATCATAACTAAGGAAAACTATATGTCTTCAACTCATAAAAAAAACATAATTATATTATATTACCTAAATAAACAAAATGTACATTGTAAACAACTTCTAAAACTTTTGAATAGACAGAGACATCTCGTTGTCTAGACAGACACCCAAAATTCTTCTGTAACATTGGGGCATCCATCTTTAGCCTACAGGCTCGTAGTATCTGGCAGACTTTTCATGAAGCAGGAAATTTGAAGGTCTGTTCTACCTTGTAATGGCATAATTTATCATTTACTTTCTTATGTGTCCTGCATCATGTCTGGCAGCTTCATTGGTGAAGTAGTAACACTATCCTTTGGAAAGTTCAGCAGTCACTTATGGTTCCTTCATGTTCAGTTCATACAGCATACCATCAAGCAGTCCAGGCAAGAGCAGGTTCTTGCCCAAATGGCTTACCTTATCATAATGAGTTTCTTCAATGCGCATTAACCTCTCTGAAGTAACTGGTGCTGCAGGAAGCAGACATGACTCATTGTTAAGAAAAGTCTAAATTCTTAAACATTTTAAATGCCATATTCTGTAGGTCTTTGAGTATTGAAATTTATGTATCTAATTGAAATATATCTCTGCATATCTAGAAAAATCTAAGATAATTGAAAGTTTGATTATTACATTATTAATCTGTTTTTCTTAACTATACATTACAGTTTAAATGAGCTGCACAAGCACAATACCTTATACAAGACCAGAAATATATGAATAGATATACATATATATATAGTATAACAAAATCAACCTTAAATATGTAGCAATAGACCAAGATCCATACCAATATAAAATATTACTATATCATATCCCTCTTTTTTTCTTTTAGAAATTGACTGTGAACATTAAACATTTATAATCAACCTTCTTTTAATGAAAACAAACAATTATAAACAATCATTTTGGGAATTTGGGCATAGTTTACTCCAATGTGCTTCCTGCTGTTCGTTGGGTGAAGTATTTTTAGGGTTCATGGAGATCTTTCAGGTGGTCTTGTTCAATCAAACCACATTAGCCTGGAAGGAATCCACAGGATCTCATCTTCTGTGGAAACAAAAGCAGAACCACTTTACAAGGCAACATATCCTTAGACCCAAATTTTGAAGTCAAGATACATTTATGTTGGTATAATATAGCAGCCTGCAGAAACAAATGTCTCTCTGCAGTCAAAAAATTCAAAGAAGACATAATAATATGCACAATCCAGATTCTCTATTTATTTCCCATCTTTATGTGGCTTATTTTTTCTTTACTCTGTTACTCTTTAATATTTATTTTATTATTTGTACTGCTTTATTCTATGACTTTCTGTCTTTTTATAACTGTCTATACTCTTTTTGTCTCTCTCCCAAGCCTACATACATTTTTAAACACACTGTGTCTCATTTAGAGGACTTTTATGTCTAAATCTGTCCTATTATGTGTATGAAATCCTTTTCTGACAAGGAGCATTTAAAATAGTAAGGAGTGTCGTTGTGGCAACCCTGGATGCCGGCTTCACCTCTCTTGGCCTTTCAATATAGCAGAGGTACATTTACCACTTGTTGTGGGACTACTGGATTCTGGATGCTGGCTCCATCTCTCTTGGCCTTTCAGTATGGTGCTGGCACATTTATCACCAGTTCTGGGACAACTGCGTGGGAGAGTCATGCTCACCACCTCAACTCTGGGAAAGCACCATGCAGCACATAAACCCTTTTTTTCCTGAGTAAAAGCTAAACCTGCCATGCAGTGTGCTGCATGGCCTAGGAATGTCTCCATGTATGTTGCAGAAATCCACCATGCTTTCCTGCCTGTGCACCCCTAGCAGACCTAATCCAGCTGCTTGCCCAGTAGGTGGTGCTGAGTGGCAGGCATACTCTCAGCTACTTTCTTCCTAACCCAGAGAAGAGAGGGCATACAAGCACCCAGACCCAAAGTGTGTAGCTGGCCACCTGGGTTAGCCCCATACTTATGGGTCCCATTTTGTAGTCAGAGACTGCTCGTTGGTCCCCAGTCACCCAGATCTGAATAATCACACAGAAACTACATTAATTACAACACTGTTTGGACAATGAGTCAGGCATATTTCTAGCTAGCTCTTACTCTTAAATTAACCCATCTCTATTAATCTGTTTATCACTACGAGGCGGTGCTTACCAGGTAAGGTTCTGTTTTGGTGTCTTTCTCCTTCGGCAGCTACATGGAGTCTCCTTGAATCCTTCTACTGTCTCTATCTCTGTTCTGATTTCCTGGCTGAATTTATTCTGCTAATCCATTGGCCAAAACAGCTTCTTTATTAACCAATGGTAACAAAATATATTCATAACATACAGAAAGGAGTCCCACATCAAGTAATGCCTATCTTTAAAGTTAAGATGTATTTATTTTATGCAACAGATAGATGGATTTTGTTTCTTAATTAATTCAGTTAGCTTAGCCTTTCTTTTGATCCAAAAATTGAGATCATTGACTGAATGGTATGGGAAGTCCTTCTGTCCTTGTGAAGCTATTGATATTTAAAGTTATTATTGAAATGTGTGTTAATTTCATTTATGGTTAGTATTAAGTTTTGGTGTAGTTGTTGTGTTCTCAGTGGACCTTTTTGTTTTAAAAATTATGCATTAGTATTTCTTTCTATAGTCTGTCAGCTCTGCTTACTCCACTCTTCTGAAATATTACTTCTAGTATTTTCTTAGATTTGGTGTGTTGAATACAAATTTTGGAAGGCGTTTATACCATGGTAAGGTTTTCTTTTTCCATGGATTATAATGGATATTTTAGCTGGGTGTATTAGTCTAGGCTTCTTGTCATGATCTTTTAAAACAAGAAATTTTTTTAAAGGATTTTAAAGTTTTCACTGAGAAATCAGTTCTTATTCTGTGGTCTTGTGTTTTTGCTGTAGTTGTTTTTATCTTACAGCTATCAGCACAATTTCATTGTTCTGTATACTTAGCATTGTAACTATAATATACCAAAGGTATTTTCTTTTCTGGTCTTGTCTACTTTTTGTATGTTTGTTGTATCTCTACAGGTGTGTCATTCCTTGTATTGAAGAGGTTTTCCTCAATCTATTGTCTTACCTTAGATTTGCATTATTATACATCATCTATGCCAATAATTCAAAGGTTTACTTTTTTCATGGTGTTTCTCATTTCTTGTGTTTCCTTTCCTAAGCTTCTTGATAGTTCTCATATTCCTTGATTATTTAATCTAGATCCTTTAGTTCATTTTTGAATCCTGATAGTCTCTTTTCCACTTGATTCATTATGCTTCTAAGGCTTCTCCTTTGCATTTTCTTGCTGAATGTTTTCAGTTCCTTCTTCATTTCAGTTTGATTCCTCTTCAATGGTTCCATCATCTCAATGAATTACATTCTCAAGTGCTGGATTTTCTTCAGCATCATATTTTCTTGGGTTTTTATTCTCCTTAGCTTCTTCTCCATAATTTCATTGAGCTGTTTCTTTGTGTCTCCTATAAACTCCTTGAATTATTTGGTAAAGCTTATGATTGTTCCTTTAAATTTTGTATCTTGAGGTTTATCTAGGTAATTCTCATTGGTAAACATTCAACAGAATTGGTAACTTTTGGAAAAGATACAATCTTGATCTTTCATTTTGCTGGTATTCTTGTGAGATCTGGGTGTGTGAATTCCTATTGTTAACTCTGACTCTGATACAGACAGAGACAGTTAGGGCAGAAGATAGGATATGCATGAAGCTTGGGCCAAAAGATTGGAAATGGCTTGGGAGGAATGAAGTCAGTGGGGCAGAGAATACTGGACTAATGTAAGGGAGGAAGATTCTGTTTCAACCCTAGAATGTGGTGGTAGATATAATTGAGTAGAAATGTTGGGTGTAATATGGGAGAGACTTGTAGGTTAGGGGTAGACAGGTTGGGTATTAAAAGCATAGAGGTATGTTGAAGTGTACATAGGAGTGGGCAGACTAGGTCAGAAAGTTGGCTATGAGACCTCAGTTAAATCTGGGTTATTGGATGGGGATGGCTAGGGTCACTCTCCAGTTTCAACCCTGAAGAAAGATGTAAGAGATCCTGACCAGTTTTGAGGATTTTCCTTTTTCAGCTACAAAAACTAGAGTCACTCCATAGATATTGAAGAGGATAACTGGGGAAGAAGGATGAAAATTTCAAGGAGAAGTTTCCAATACAATTCAAAAAAAGAGCTTTTAGAATAAAATCTTCAACAAATGTATTTATTAATTTGAGTTACAGAATATTCCATTAAAATGCATTTTGCTAAACATGTAACTTACTGGTTCCATTAATCAGAGATACACATTTGCTACTCAATATTGTCCCCTGATTTAAGGGCTATATTATTTTAAATTGGTCCTTCCTTCCAGTTGAAGTGCTAGAATTGAGATTTTCACTGAAGTACAGGTTTTTCTTTTGTCCCTCATTAGAGAAAAAAAATTATCATCCTGGGTCTGTTTTGAAATTGTTTAGCCACTGAGTTGTAATTGACTAAACTATTTTCTCAGAATCTGGTCCGGGGTCATTTTGACTAGACTGTGAACTGCAGAACAGTTTCCCTTGATGGGAACAGTTGTCAGTCTGTGGAAATCAGTGAAGCTTGAGGCTAAATTGAAGCAGAAGGTTAATGCTCAGATCCATAATATTTTTAACTTTATGACTCAGATCACGTTGCTGTGACAAGTAAAAGAAGAACCAGTAATCTCAGAGGGGCCCTCAGTGATACTTTTCTGGAACATAAAATTTTCGCAGGCATTTACTCCTTACTGGGAAGAATATTAGGCCCCCCAAAATACACCTTTATTTGAACCTGAGTTGGCTGTAGCTCAAAATGAATTAATAACTTATTCATAGTCCCACAGGTGATTAGCAGAAGAGGGTTAGAATTTCCATGTTCTAATTTTAATCTGTTCCTCTCGATAGACTACTTAGTATCAAAAGTAATATACATGCTCTACTTGTAGTCAGGAGACCTAAAATCTATTTTTTCTTCAGATAAAGTCCAGAGATAGAGAGATCACAAACTGTTCCATGCAAAGCTACATAAAACACACAATGGTTTCCATGGAGTCAGGGAAAGCTATGAAGAAATCTACAGAGAGGTTTGGGGAAATTCCCCCAGATGAAAGAGGTTGTAGAAAATTTACCCTGAACTGCTACTGGTTCTCACTAGAAAGATAACCAAAAAAAAAAAAAAAAAAAAAAGAGCTTAAAAAGGAAATGTAGCCTATTAGAACTGTCATGAAAATCTTCTTCCTGGGGCCTAGCATTCATAGTAGGAGAAGCTGTGGTGCACGCGTCCAAAGAAAGGAAGCAGCCAAATATCCTACCAGTTATAACAGCTATGAACTACGACAATGACCAGAATGGCACAATAACCCTAAGGGTACAGTAGTGGCATATATACCTTGACAGTTAACTAACAGTTTTCTAAACGAACTTAAGATCCTCTCAATAAGTGAAAAATTATTTATGTTACTGGAAACCTAGCCAACTGCCAGGGACTAGTCAAGTCGTGGATCTTGAAGAATATTCTACAATGATCATTTTACTAAATCAGCACAATCTCTAAAATATACAGATAAGTGTTGTCCTCGCCCTTCATCAAAGAAACTTCTCTTCGCAACAGATGGAGACAATGATGGGTAACAACGACTAATGAAAAGAATCAGAGTCATTGATCTCAGTCCCAGAAAGATATATCTACAAAACAATTCCTGCATCTAAGGCTCCGGGAACATTTTGAAAAGTTGTTTAACAGCTAATGGATAAGAGATGTTGCGTGAGATTACATTTCCTAATAATGTCAGAAGCTACACCAAATAAACTCTCATTATCTTGACTGTTTAACCATTCACTGAAAAAGGATAAGAACAATAAACATGGCAAAGTGGATGGGAGAAAGCCCAAGAGACCTCAACCCTACACAAAGAACTATAGGCAAATAAGGAATGGTGCATAGGAAAAAAAAATAGTCTTCTTCAGGGAAGAGGGTATCAACTTTTATCCAATACTAAATGGCCCATCCTGAGTATATAAATACAAGCAACATTATAAGACTGAGAAGGATAGATTTAGGAATAAATTTGTATATACATATATGACATATAAAAGCAATGAAAAAATAGGACATTAATTTGAAAGGGGAAACTATATGGTAGGGATTCGGAAGAGGGATATGGAATGGAGAAATAATTTAATTATATCATAATCTCAAAAATAAAGGAAAAATGTCAGAAATGTAGCTTTGTCTAGTAAAAGACTAAGAGCTAGAGAGAATGGGATGGCAAATGGCTGATGTCATGACTCAGGAGTGGATCCCTGGGTGTTATAAATTGTCAGGATGAAGAAAAGGGTGATGACTTCAGATGATCTGTAGTCTTTGATTGCCGAAAATAATACAACTGCAAACAAAGATCCATTCAGTGGGGAATGTAAACAAAAACAAGCGTACCTGCTTCAAAATACAAGTTTAAGTGGGTGATAAAAACAGAAGGATCAAAGAATATTTCCAAAAGAAAGCAGGGAGCTCTTCCCCAATCTTTTCCTGAAATAGTTGTGCCTTTATGCACATCAAAGCTGTAATATGAAACAATGACAGACTGTTATAACCCAGAAATATGTTTGTGTTTATACAAAACAAATCAAGGCCAGAAAGACGATTCAAAAGTTAAGGGTGATTACTACTCTTAGAGAGGACTCCAGTTGGATTCCCAGCACCAACATTAAATAGTAGTCAACTGCCTCTAGGTTCAGTTCCTGTGGAGTCATTGCCTTCTTCTGGTCCTATGGGGTGCTTTCATGCATGTGGTACACACAAACTCTTGCAGACTCAATAATGCACATACACACATACATACATATATACATACATATATAATCTTTCTCTAAAAGAATGTTGATCCTGAAAGTCGTAAGAATAAGGAACTAAAATAAGTGGTTGGAGATGCTGAGTAAGGAAGTGACCTTACACTGGATTTCTATTCTGCAGTAGATAGCATGTCACAGCTTCTTTACACATCAAACAACAAAACCAACAAACAAAATCCTATGAGTGAAAACTCCCCTGGTGTTTTGAAATAGCTGAGAATTGATAAAGGGTGTGTAATATCAGAGATTTTTTTTGTTGTTGTTAATATGTAAGATGTGACATGATCCTACAGATTACTACAGATACAGCTGGTTTAGATTTTTAACATCTTCATGACCCAACATACCAACAAATTTATGATTGATCATCAGCCCCATGTATCAAGTTCATAAAACCATTAGTGTTTAGTATATAATTGAATACAGGTTACCGGTAACTATTTATTTAGTATTAGCTTGATTATTAAAGTGTCTTAGCATCAGAAAGTTTAAATTCTGTGAGTAATATGTGGGAAAACGTTTTCTCAGTTGATGAGGGGATAGAAAAGGAAAAACTTATCTGGTCAGAAAGCAATGGAAAGCATTAAAATTAGCACTGCTCCTGAGATGAGGAGACTTGGTAAGTGGGAAAGGGTACTGTGCTTTTGTAGCACAGACATGGTCATCACTGAAAATGTTCTAAATACACATACATAACCTGCTACTTCAGAAATTATAACATACTCAAATAGAATAGCTCTTTAACATTTTCTGTAATTCTCTGTGGCAGTGTAACATAATTCAGAGGTATTTTTGGTATTTGCTCCAAGTTCCTGACATAAACTCCTTAAACCCTTGGGATTTCTTGGGTTATAACAATATGGTCTATTATTATACAAGTTTCTGTTGATCATACCTGAGTTCTTTCTAAAAAGTGAGCTGGGAAAGAGCATCAAAATAACACCAGGATCAGAGAACGATGAGAAGAATTAAGACATTTGAGAAGCAGTACCTATAGCCCAGCCCTAACTTCTGAGGGGAGAGGAGGGAAGGGAGGGAGAGAAGAACTGGACAGAAATGAATGTTGCCATCACTCATAAACAGAGAGATTAAGGAAGCTTCTGGATATGAGCACACCTCTGTGTCTTTTAACTTTCCTGATCATTGACTGTTTTTCTGCAGCTGATGACAGCATGAGAATGGTTTCCTTAAATTCTGCGAACCATTCTAGAAATTTCTCAGCTATTGGGAGCAGTCGCGTATACCCTTAATTTATATTGACTTTATCTGAGGAGCCTTCACTGTTTCTGATAATTGGTACCAATATTGAACAGAAATATTGGGAATCTTGTATACATTTAGAAAGTTGTAAACTTCTTAATATGAGAAAATTATCATAAATTTTCTGTTAAAAATTTTGTGAATAAATAAAAATATTTCATATAGATATAGCATAGCACCCCATCTTTGTAGTAACAGAAGTAAGGTGAGCAAAATGAAACTGATGAATCCAAAGCCTAAATTACTGTGGCTTCTAAAATAAGAGTTCTAAGCCGGGTGCTGGTGGCACATTCCTTTAATCCCAGCACTGGGGAGGCAGAGGCAGCCTGGTCTGCAAGAGCTAATTCCAGGACAGGCTCCAAAGCCACAGAGAAACCCTGTCTCGAAAAACCAAAAAAAAAAAAAAAAAAAAAAAAAAAAAACCAAAAAGAGTTTTATACCTTATTCTCAAGCTCATTAACATCCTCTTCTGGGCCCTGATTATTGTAGAGTCCTCAAATTTGCTCCCGGGTCACTTACTTGAATACCCAAACAGTAGAACTGCAACTATCAGGTGCAAGCATACATTTAAAATAATTGGAAAATGTAAGTTATTTTCCTTTTAAATTGGAACAAAGAATTCCTCATAAAATTGTGGGAAAGATTTTTGTTGCAATTTATTAAAGTTATTACCCAATTGTTTTCTAAAGTGTCTCCTATTTTCTTGTTCAACGAGCTGAAGTATTTGCACAAAAGTTGATTTCAACAAAAGGAGTTTATCTTTACAGTAGGTTTGATTGTGAGAGAAAACACTGTGTGTGCAACCAGAGACATCAAAGAAGGGGGAGAAAGCAAGAGGGGAAAAGAACACCACCATTCCCTTAAGCAGCAAGCTGCCAAAGGCTTGGCAATCTCCTGATAATGTGGATGGGGGCTGCATTCAAAGGGCAAATAGAGGCTCTACCTCAATTGACAAATGGCAGGTTTTTGCTGGAGGGGGAAATAATAAGAACCGATTTTGATTCAGGCGGAATAAAAGGTATTCAAATGCAAGCAGCCAGTGATGACAAGAACCTTGCAGTGGTCCAGTGCCTCCCTTCTGGGGGTAACTACACAATGAGGCAGAGACATCAGGGCAGGAGTGCTGTGACAAACAGCTCTCTTCACGAAGTAGATGTGAAGCCTTCGAGAAGAAAAGAACAAAACAAAACAAACCAAGCAAACAAACACCTAGTGATTTTCCTTAGACACCCGGTGATAAACAACATTTATAAACAGGAATAGTCTCCCACATTCTCCAATGGTGTTAGCTTTGTCTCACTTAGTCTTACTATGTAGCACTGCATAAATGCCATGCTGCACTGATAAATGTGTGCTCCCTTCTACACCGCACTTTTTTTGATAATTTCAAAGAACAAAATGGATGGTATCTGTAATATTTTTCAAAATCTGCAAACATATTAAAAAGTTCACCTTAGATGATGGTCTTGATGCGTTTTATAATGATACCCATCCCCACTGCAATGCAAATATTCATACGCCTGTTTTTTCTTTTTTTCTTTTTTTAATCACGGTTAGTGCCTTCCATATCTGTCAGCTTGCGTCTCACAGAGTAGTTCCTCATCACCTTTGTTGTGAACTTTGGCCTCCTTGGTGAGCTCCTAAAGGACCTTTGCTTTCTATCCCATACTCCACAGCTTCAAGGCTGTCATTCCACCACACTATATTGTTTTTTAATTATTAATTTATTTCGGATTCTGACCAAAATGCATCATTAAATTAGCAATCTGAGCTCTTTTAGTTTTCGTTTTCTTTCTTTTCTTTTTTTCTTTTTTCTTTTTTTTTTTTTTGTTTTTGTTCATTTGGGTTTTGAGACAGGGTTTTTCCACGTAGCTCTGGCTGTCCCAACATGCATCATGATAGCAACTCTCTCACATACAACGAAATGCACTCTAGACTTCCCCAGTAATAAATGAAAAGTACCTCACCCCATAAGTTAATTTATATACACACAGATTTAATAACTCCTAATTACTGATCATATAAATGGATGCTACATTACATGACTAATAAAATCAGAAGACAGAAAACACAAATGTCTACATAATATCTATACATAGATAAATATATATATATTCTTTTTGAAAGTTGAAATATTTCTAAATTTTTTTATTTATTTTAATCCTCTCTTCCCCCTCCTCCTTTCACTCCCCCCCTACATTGACAATCCACCCCTGCTTCATATACCGCTCAGAAAGCGGCAGGCCTCCCATGCACCTCAGCAAAGCATGGCATATCAAGCTGCCATAAGACCAAGCACCTTCCCCTACATTCAGGCTGGGCAAGGCCATCCAGCATGAGGAATATGTTCCCAAGAGCCAGCCAAAGCACCAAGAACAGCCCTTGCTCCCATTGCCAGGAGTCCCACAAATAATCCAAGCTACACAACTGCCACATATATGCACAACCTAGGTTGGTTCCATGCAGGCTCCTTGGTTGTTGGTTCAGAATCTGTGAGTTCTTGTGATTCAGGCTAGTGGTTTCCGTGTGTTTTCTTGGCTTATACAGTTCCTCCTTCCTCTCCTCAGAGGACCTCCTGAGTCCTGCACAATGTTTGATCTTGGGTTCTGAATCTGCCTCCATCAGTCACTGGACGAAGGCACTACAATGACAACCTGGGTAGTCACCAACCAGATCACAGTGAATGGCCAGTTCAGGCTATGCATCTACTGCTTCCAGGAGTCTTAATTGGGGCCACCCTTGTAGACCGTGGAATTTTCCCTTGCATTGGGCTTCTACCTGATTCGGTAAAGCCCTCTTTCCAATTATCTCTCTCAGCACTGTTTCCCTCTGCCCACTCCACAACCCGATTCCTCAAGATCCCATGCTCCCCCACTCCTAGTCCAACCCTAGATTTCTTCTATTTCCCCTTCCCAGAGAGATCTATTGTGTGACCCTTTGGGCCCTCCTTGCTACCTAACCTCTTTGGGGCTATTGGATTGTAGCAAGGCTATACTTTACTTTATCATTAAAGTCCAATTATGAGTGAATACATACCATGTGTTTTGGGGGGGGCTGAGCTGCCTAACTCAGAATATTGTTTCTATAGTTCCATTCATTTGCTTTTAAATTTCTTGATGTCATTGTTTTTAACAGCTGAGTAATACTTCATTGTATAAATATACCGCATTTTCTTTATCCATTCTTTGACTGAGTGGCATCTAGGTTGTTTCCAAGTTCTGATTATCACAAATAGAAGCTCTTATGAGCATAGTTGAGCAAGTGTCTTTGTGGTATGACTGAGTATCCTTTGGGTATATGCCCAAGAGTGGTATTGCTGTGTCTCTAGGTAGACTGATTCCCAGTTTTCTGAGAAGCCACCTTATTGATTTCCAAAGAGGCTGTACAAGTTGCACTCCCACCAGTAGCAGAGGAGTGTTCCCCTTGCTCTACATCCTCTCCAGCATAAGCTGTCATTTGTATCACACTACAGTCTAAGCATCTGGAGCTGAAATCTTTCCCACATCTTTCTGTGATCACATGTGAGTCTGCACAATCCTTGTCTGTTCCTGAAGAACCTTCTTTCAGCACTCCACCTGACTAAGTCCCACTCTCCATTCAAGCCCACACCAAGCTGTTGTAGGAGGAATGGGCTGTGTCCCACTGCCTGGCTAGCTTACACCTGAAATAATCACACAGAAATTGTATTGATTAAATTACTGCCTGGCCCATTATATCTAGCCTCTTCTTGGCCAACTCTCACGTCCTGATCTAACCCATTTCTACCAATCTGTGTAACACCACGAGGTTGTGGCTTACCGGGAAAGATTCTAACCAGCGTCAGTCTCAGACAGGAGCTTCATGGTGTCTGCCACACTGCCCTTCTTCCCAGAATTCAATTCAGTCTACTCCACCTATCTAAGTTCTGTCCTATCAAAAGGTCAAGGCAGTTTCTTTATTCAACCAATGAAAGAAACACATAGTCAGAAGGACCTCCTATACCATCAAGCTCCCTTGACTTCTCTCAGGAGTGGTTCCTCTCCATTTATCTGGTCTGGTGCCCTTGCTCTCTCAAAGCAGTGTCCTCACTTACCTTTATTTTTAAAACCATTTTCATACAGTATTGACATGGATCCTTGATCTTGTAAGCCCTTAATAGATAGTCACTGTGGCCTATTATATGACCCTGTGAATAGCATGATGGTAAATAGCATCACTGAGTGTTTGTGTGAATGGATAAAGACAATATGAAGTGAACTGCAAGCCTGCCTCCTGCCACTGCATTTTAGAGATAGGTTTTACAGGCCTTTCAGTAACTTAGTATCCTAGGTTACCAAAAAATGATGTTGACTAAGAAATGGATAGATGGGTCACAAATATTACAAATGTTTCTGGAAAGTGGCTAATATGTATGGTGCATCTAAGTTAGTGGAATTTAAGATCAAAGCACAATTTACTATAGAATGACATTAAAATCATATTCTGCCAGTGTTTTTGAATAGCTCCATCATGCAGCGTAACAATAAATGTCCTGCAATTATGTTTCTGCTTTATCTATTCTGCTCTTTTCTATTACTGTGCTTTCACTGAGCTGGCCCCACTGCTATGGAGTGGTAGAATAAAAGGCAAGGAAAGCATGGGATGTGTATTGAAACAGTTAAGTTAATTTTAAAAAAGGAACAATCCCCTACAGGGCAATATTATGATTTGACAATTTTTCAGCACACTTCTACAGTGCAATTGCTCTCCCAACAGTCTAATCAAACTATTTAATGACTTCTCTCACTATAAATACCACATGCTCCTTCCCCAATGAGTAGTCTGCCTTCTACTAATAAAATGGAAAGCAACCCAGAAGGAAAATTCTTCATCTTCTTTTCACAAAATGTACCAAACCTCCTATATCTTCCTCCCTCTTATAAAAGTGCCCATATGCTTATAATTTTATTCCACAGTTAAGAGTATCCTTTACCTTCCCAGAGACCATCCTTCTACTTTATATAATTAATTACTTTTATTGGTTTATGCTGTTTATGATACAGAACCTCCTATCTTTAATTAAACATGTATTATCTTCTTGAACTCTACAACCCTAGAGATCTCCCAGTTAGTCAGTTCTACTTAGATTCTACTTAGAGTCCCACTTCCTTATAAATAATCTCTCTCTACTTATTCTGCTGTCATATCCCATTCTTCCCCATCTCACCAATCCATGTTCCTTGTCCCACTACCTGAATGACAGAAGAGTCAGGACTCTGAGTTGTATTTCCCAGCATTGTTGACAGCTCAGACCCTGGCTTCACTAGCCTGAATGACCTCCTTCTCAGACTATTAGCTGGTTAGTCCTCTGTTCAATGCTGTGGATTCTTTGAATTCAAGGCTTCCTTGAATGCCCTTCCACTGGCTGTTTCTTTCTCAGTAATTTCAAACACAGCATTTTACAAATTTATACACTTGATAAAGATGCCCAGATTTCGATTTTTAGACTTGAAAATGAACTCTATTGTATTTATGTAAAATTACATAAATTTTGCTATTATCCATGTCTGTCTGAACACCTAGGAACTATTGCTTGCCAAAATATTTAATTTCACATGCAGTTTTAAAAGTGCCTCCTCCAAGTCTTATCTACCTTAATCAGTCTCTATACTTTTTTCTGTTGTTGTTAGTCCAGAAATCCACAAGTCATCATGGCCTTTGTTTTTGTGTTGTTCTTACCACTCAGGCAACCAATAAATTCTACCCACAGAGCCCTTCTCACATGTGGAAATGTCCCTCCATCTGCAGAGTTCCACTCATGGCGGCCAGCACGGAGTCTTCACAGCTTCCTATTGGTCTCTGCACAAATGCCAGGGTAACAGAGTAAAAATTTGAAATCACAAGTCTCAGTAACTCCCACCTTTCTATGTTCCAAAGTCCTGCCTGGTAAAAGCTTTCTGAACTACTTTGAATGTCTCTGTCACTCATGTGCCCATCCTTCCTCAGTCTGCGCAAAACACAGCTGTTGCTCCAGAGGAAAAAAGTTTATTTATAACCGAAATCAGAGTGAGTGTGCTTGGGAACAGGGATTTAGTTTTTCCGGGATGATGCATTACACCACTGCAGCAATTACATTATAGGCACAGAAAAATGTAACCCATAAATTGATGCTTTGTCAGAATTACTGGGCATCAGGCAGGTAAAGGATAGAAAGGGGGTAATTTATAATTTATAATTCATTTGCGATTTGATCTATTAAGAGGACTAACAATGACTCAAGCTAGTTTTGACGATCGATCTGCTACCTTCACAGAGATCCAATCCTTGCCCAGAATATTCAGCACACTTGTGACTTTCTTGGGGGAACTTCATTTCACAGCCCCCTGTTGGTCAAGCATCACATCACATTTTGTGCAGGCAGAGGTCAAGTGCTATTTTGTGAGCCATGTTTTGAGCAAGGCTCATTCCTAGAATCTGACAAAGCTGTAGTTGAATGAGCAGGAAAATAGTCTTTATGGGAGAGAAATGGTTGTTAAATTAATGGAGTAAGAAGTTACTGCATCATACTAATATTATGAGCCATCATGGTCCAGATCAAAGTTTTTCTCCTTTTCTGCTCTCTGCTTATTGTATGTAAGTCTAAATAATTGACCAAGATCACAACATAATTTTGAATTTCCTCATAATAAAATCATTCTTTCTTCATTTACCAAGTATTACTAGTAACCAGGAAAAGGAATCAAATATAGGAAAATTAGAATTCCATAGTATTTTTGTTCATAGCCAAATTTTATTTTTCACTTCACTTACCGAAAAGGAACTAGGACTCCATTAGCAGTAATTTTTGCAACATTGCTTGTCTTGTTTTAGTGAGGTTTTTTTGTCATTGATGGTGGTGGGGTTTTTTTTGTTGTTGTTGGTGGTGGTGGTGGTTGTTTTTTTTTTTTTTTTTTTTTTTTTTTTTTTTTTTTTTTTTTTTTTTTTTTTTTTTTTTTTTTTTTTTTTTTTTTTTTTTTTTTTTTTTTTTTTGTTGTGGTTGTTTTTTTTTTTTTTTTTTTTTTTGTCCTTGATTTTCCTTTTGTTGTTTTTTATGTTTTGTTTTATTGTAGTTGTTGCTGCTGTGTTAAAACAATCTAGCCAAAAGTAGCTTGAGGGAGGAAAGGCTTATTTCATGTTATACTTTCAGGTCACAGTCCATCATTGACAGAAGTCAGTGCAGGAACTCATTTCAGAAACCTGAATGTAAGGTTGGTTTATTGATATTCTACTCAAACAGGAACCTAACTCACAGCCAAGGAGAAGAAAACATGAAAGGATATTATACCTAGACCAGTACCACTTGCTTAGAGACAGTGTTTTCTAGAGGGAACTGACTCCTGCATTAATCAACAATCAAGAAATCTCCCATAGCCATGCCCATAGGCCAATCGGATTGATGCAGGCAATTCTTCAGTTGAAGTTTTGGTGTCAGACAACCCAGGCTGTGATAAGTTAGCAATCACATAAATAATAATTTTCTTTTTCAAAAAGTAGCATTGTCTCTATATGTCTCACGCTTTTAGACTTACTTATTTTATTTTATGTGTATGAGTATTTTGTCTACATACATATGTGTGCACCACATGTGTGCTTGGTGCCCATAGAGCGTGCAAGTAATCCCTTGAAACTAAAGTTACAGATGGTTGCAAACTACCATGTAGATGTTAGAAACTGAGCCCATGTCTTCCGTAAGAGCCAGTGCTCCAGGCCACTGAGCCATCTCTCTAGTGCCTATATGTCTGATTTTTGAAGAGGGATTATTTTTAACGTGTATCTTTACTTTAACACAGATTAAGCTTCTCCTAAATTTCCTAGACTAGTACTCATAGTTCTAGTGTTGTCTCCTTTGACAATAACATTTGGCCAGTTTTGAGAAGCTCAGTGTGGATGCTATGGTCTTTAGAGTCTCATTTTGTACAACTTACATGAAAGAGTCAATATGAATATTTGCATGTCCTCCTCAAGAGTCATCAGATGTCAGTAGGAGTTCCTCTGATGCAAGCAGAAGACTGAGTGTGTGTAGGGCCTCTCAAGCAAGGTGGTACTATTGACATCATCTGGACTTTGTGCCTGTCAAGGACTCTTCGAACTTAGAGTTCATCTATTTGATACTTATGGCTAGGCCCTGTACTGTGGGTCACCCAGCTATGTTTACAGGACAGATGAGCATCAGTATAATTTATTCTGCATCAGACAGAAGAAATAGCTATAATAGCTTGGTCATTAAACCCAGGTGGAAAATTCAGATGTAAGCATTTATCTCCTCGAGCATTGGAGCACAGGCAGTAGTTAAAAGTACCTAACTGTGTCTTCTCACTGAAGCCAAAGGAAATATTTGATGTGGATTTTTCATAAATATATCAAATTGCCTTAATTTCATTTACTTCATATTTCAGAAAATTCACTCTGCAACCAGTTCTAAGATTTTCATTTTCAAAAGTCACACACAGGGGTATATAATGTTTCTTGACAGCAGAGATGGTTCATAGTAGTGTTCTTGGCCCATTTCAATAGACATCAGATAATTTTTTTTAAAAATTGAGATAATTGATGTTTACCAAAAGAGGTAGTTCTCAGATTTAGAAGAATGGATGGAAATGTCTTTGCAAAAGGAAGCTGAAAATTTCGGTCAAATTTTCAAATTGATTTTTAATTTTCATACCATTGTTCATTAATTCAGCCTGTGCAGAGAACTGAAGATAGTAGAGACGGTGAACATTCTTTACATGACTTATTAATAAATTTAAATACTTTTCCAATAAAATTAGTTCTCTGATCACTATGCAATCCAGTAGGAATTATCCAATAGAAATACTTCCTAATAATTTTTCTTCTTCCTGTTAAAATGGAGATTTTTCTAACAAGTAAAGACCTTGATTCAATTAATAAACATACAGACAATGATTAAACATGCCAGCACTAGGGCATATTTATATTTATTTGTCAGAGGCATTTGGATAAATTTTAAGTGACAGAATACAAATGACACATCTGACAAAGAAGAATGCCCCTTTCTAATTATATCTGGGACCAAATACAATATCTCAACTAGAAGTTATGAGCTCTGTGGGAAGAGGTGTATTGCTTAAATTTTTGGTCGTTTCTGTGGCAAAAGACTTGGCATGAAGCAACTTAAAGGGGAAGAAAGAGTTTATTTGGGCTTAAAGTTTAAGAAGATACCGTCCATCATGCTGGGAAAAAGATAAGCAAGAGGCATCTGCAGTCATGAAACAGAAAGCAGACAGGAAGTGAGCCCAGATTACAAATTTCCAAGTCTCTCCCCATGGCCCACATTCTCCATAAAAGCCCTACCTCCTAAAGTTTCCAAGACATTTTCAAACAGCATGACCTGCTGGAGGCAACATCTTTAACCTAAGAGCCTATGAGGGACATTTCACATTCAAATCAAAAGAGGAGAGTTGCCACAAACATACTTTCTCTGAGGGTTGATGAGTTAAATTATATACACTGCAGAAATGGCAGTTTGGCTTTAGGAGTTATTATGCAAATTTTCACTAAGCAAAGTCTGTAGTGGCATATTATTTTTATTTTGATAAATAAATCTTGCCTGACGACCAGACAATGGATTGATTAAAGGTATGTGTCACCATTGTCTGACCTCTAGTGGCTTTTGCTTTGACTCTGATCTTCAGGCAAGATTTATTTATCAAAATACAAATAATATATCGCTACATTAGTCTCTTTGGCAAATAGAATCTACAAACATTTTGTTGCCAGATTCTGTGTGCTCCTTGTGAATTCTCTGCTGAGCGGAGATTGAACAGGCCTGATTCAACCAGGAGACCATGTTCCTTATACTTCACCTGGTTTTGCTACTTTGGCAAATTGTCATCTTTGACCTCATTAGTATTTGCTTTTAAATGTCCTGAGATTTTCATAATGTCTAATTGGGTGAATGTGTACTACATAACACATTTGAAATCTGTTTTAGATAGCTGGACCAGGGTAAGTTAGAAACCTTTTGTGCCTCCATAACATATCAAGGCTACCCCAAACACATAGCAACCCTCTGGGTAAATTTTAGCTGCTTTGTTTTATGCTGAATGGCATATTCTAGTTAAGGCTATGAATTTAGTCATTTGGGTAGATTCAATCCCAGGCAAATGAAGACTCTCAATTATATCAAGTGTGGCTGTAGCCACATATCCTGCCTGAAAATGCCCTTGTTCATCTCACAAGTAAGAATCACTCTTAAATGGAATTGATTCACATTTTAATGATAGTTTATAGTAGGGCTTCCCAACAGTAAAGGCGTTTATCTGTTACACTCATGTTTACCTTTCGCTATTTCATCTGTAAATGTAATGAAGTGGCGAGATTAAGAGGGCTGCCTTCAAAAGATTTGAATATGAAGGTATAAACTGTCTTAAGAAACTAGATGGCTTATTGAGTAACGTTGGGTAGGATTCAAATTTAGCTCAAATTTCTCAAAAGACATTCTGCAGATTGTGAGAGGAGACTCTACGGTTAGCTTCTCAGCTGGTCTTGGTATTAAGCAGTGATAGAGAAGGCCCTGATGTGGGTGGGTATCCTTTGGCCACTGGCTCTAACTGCTTTCCAAAGTACCTAAGGTTCCCAGGCTGCCTTCTACCAGCCTCCTAGTTTAAGTATTCTTGCACTATGGGTTTAAATTTTAGCAGAGCATTATGCCGCACAGGGTACTGTTTTATATTCAGCACACTTTTGTCTTATCTACTACTATCTCACTCGGGGCAGCTAGTCTTGGAAGTTCTTTGTTTGTTTAGGATTTTTCTTTTGCCCATGGTAACAGTGGTACTTGTGAAAGAAGGCTCTTGATTTCTCTTGATGGGATTGTTTTTTACTCCTTTATAAGACACACAGAGAAGAGTGTTTGGTGTTAGGTTATCTATCTCCTGGAAGAGCAGATATGAGAGCTCTGTCCTAAAATCTTTTATCCTAATAAATATATAGGGTAAGTATCTGCCATTAGAAAAGTGTCTTATCCTGGGTTTTCTCCCGATTCATATTTTATTGGGTTCCTCTCAAAAGCAGTTAGAAGTAGGATAGAGATTGCCTCCATTTGAGTTTTCTCTCTATTCTGAGACAGGTTTTAAATGTGTTGTAATTTATAACAGTAGAACAGTGACTTTATCTATTAGGGCCTTTTTTTTTTCATCTTGGTTAATAACTATCCTGACTTCTCTGAGATGTTAGTCAAGAAAAAAAGGAGAGGGACCCTGAATTCTCTAGGAAGATTGTGTTTTATCTCAGAGTTCGTTGAAGATTTCTGCAATGCCTGGAGTTCCTTTGGAGATGCCACCTGCTTGAGTTTTTTACAGTGTCTTTGAAACAGTCAGGCCCTTTGCAGCCTTTATGAATAAGCTTGTTGCCCTTCGGGCAGAAAGATTTAAGTATCTTTGAGAGCTTCTCAGCTGTAACTGTGCATTGCTGATTTTGATTAGTAGTGTCTTTGGTTGGACTTTTGATGATGATTTGTTTGTGCTTTCTACCAGGTATATAATCCAGGGACTTGCATATCTGCCAGGCAGGTACTGTATCAATGGGCACTATGCAGTATTGCCAGACTTCTTTTTGCTTTATTTTCAGACAGGCTCTCACTAATTTTTGCTGAACTCAAACTGACTCTGTAGCTCAGGACGATCTGAACTGTTGATCCTTCTGCTTAAGTCTCCAAGTCCCTAGATTTACAGGTCTACCCTGCTGGGTCTGGCTTTTTGTGGTTGTTGCTATTCTTGAAATTTGGTCTATGAAGGTAACAGAAAACATTTGTGGAAATGAGAACTAGAATGTAATAAATTTAATGAAATTGATGAAATTTTCTTTTAGTTTTTCAGTAAGTGTATAAGGTAAGAATTCAGGTGACTTCTCCCAGTCTTGATTTATATTGCTGCACTTTGGCAACATTTATAAGTCATTGGACATTTTTAAAATCACAGCATGGAGGCTGTTGCTGAATTCTCAGTAGATAGGAGGAAGTCACTCCTTCTGTGTGAGTCTTCCTTGCTGAGCCAATAAGTTTCCTTCCAAACCAGAAATGAAGTCTGTTGTTTATAAATTTTCTAATAAAGCTGTCAAGATTCAAGATGTATGTAGGAGAAAGGACAAATGCCTCTTCAAATGTTTGTGATTAGGCTTTTGTAAAACTTTTAAACTAAATGTAAAAAGGCTGTACTTCATGGCCAGAAGAGACACAACCACAGTTGGCTCTGGAAGGAGGGTGAGAAGAAAACACTGAGTTCTGGAAAATAACTTCTGAAACCAAAAGAACAGCTGCTCAGAACAAACCAATTGACATCAAGCAAAACAGAAGTTTGGAGCTCAAGAAAGGACTGACCAGCAGCTACCCAAGGATACATAAGAGCCTGTGCTTGAATATGACACTTGAATCTGTGACTACTCTGGTGAGAGCAAACTATTCTTGGGATTTGAAAACTGACTCAACAATATTCAATTTTGTGTCAAAAAGTTTACTAAGGGTCAAATTTGAGTGAACATGATTGGGGAACACAATTCATGTAACCTAAATGACATGTTCTATCACGGACATGATATTTTCACACTCATGAAACAAAAGGAAGTCCTAAATTAAGTGCATTTACCAAATTCATTGGTAGAGACAGCAATAGATGATTACAACAAATTCAAATTTCATCATTCAGTTATACAGGGTCTCTAATAGCATCCTTAGAGTGTGGGAATATGTCAAAGATTTTCCTTGGTAGTCAACTGAACACATAGGTTGATGAGATGACTGACTTTTAAGTTGACGAAAAACAGTCCTAGATATTTTCCCTCTTGAATTGTAACATTGTGACTTTCACAATAACAACATTCTAATATGTAGCATTCCAACACCTCACAATTAAAATATTCTAACCAATGAATTTGTTCCCAGAGTCTTTAACACAGATGTGTTTTTAGAGAAGCTCAGTTCATGCCAGTCACCACTCACTGAAACAGTGTGCCCGCCTTACTCTGTTGTAGACTGTGCCAAGCATGGTTTACTCTTTGTGAGCACATTATCAATTAATCTTCATAGGAGTGTGTTCTGTAGAAATTCATATCTCAGATCAAATGTATTATTGCCAGCTAGAACTTCCTTGAGAATTCTTGTGATTTCATGCAGGCTACCTACCTCCTAATGAATCACTAGATTTAGTTACCAGAATATGGTAGTTTGTGTTACTTGCCATCCTCAATGACAGTGAGCAGAAGCAAGAATCATATCATAAAATTTTAACTTATTGCAAGGACCATAAATATGGAAAGGCAGCAGACTAGAGGGGTTGTCATGCATCTTATCTTCCATCTGGAAGATTAAATAGAGAATCAAATTGGAGACTTTTGCCACTTCACTTTTACTTTGTCCCTCCAGTCAGGTTGTCAGGCTTGTTGATGAGACCCATGGTTTAGGTGTATCTCTCTTTATTGCCTTCCTTGTGTAGCTGGTGGTTTGTATATACCAAGACTGAGGGGTCCTGTGTTCCTCCTGAGGCAAGTGCATTTACAGGATTTGTTTGTAGACTTATTGCATTATTTTGTCCTTTGTCATTTTCATATTTCCTTCTTGTAACAGTCCTGCCATGGTTATGGCTTGAACTTAATCAAAGACTATAGTGGAACTATATATATGCTACACTCTCCCACACCCCAAATTGTAATCCTCAATGAAACACACTTAAGTCTTTTGCTGGGAAGGAGTGAAGATTGCAATAGTAACAGGATTATCGAATGAAGTTATGTTCTGCTCACTCTCCAGCATTCCTGGGGATTTATTCTGAGACCTATCTTCAAACACTGTTGGGGAGTTTCCCTTTCTGACATTTGACTGATAAATCCTTTTAAACATGGGTTCTGTGTTCCTTTCTTTCAGATTTTCTGGCCAGAAACCTACACAATGTTTGGATGACATGAAAATTAGACACTTGCTAGACCCGTCCACACTCTGCTCCTGGATCATATGGAGTTGCACATGGTTTTTCTTGGGGAAATATTCTTAAAACCTGATACGCCTATGTAACCAGTGATGTAAAATAAGAGACACTTGTATCTCTAAATATTACTGTAAGATTGTGGAAAAGAATGGACCCTAGAGAAAAGGGTATCTTCCCCAGGAATCTCATGCTGGGAGAAAAAAAGGGCTCCAGCCAGGCAGGAAACTTGTCTTCCTGAAATATTTCAGACAGTTCCAACAACTCATCAAACACCTTACAGGACGATACTGAAATCTCAGTAATGAAGAGTCCATGGCAGTGGACTGCCACACCTTGATCAGGACTTCTTAGATATGCAAGGTATTATGTCAGGACTCTAAAGAGAGACTTGTATCTGATGGGTCTATTTCTTTTCCCAACATAGCCACATTGAGGAAATTTCCTTTTTCTGTTTTTGGTTTTTAAAATAGACTTATTGAGGAACAGTTGCCAAACTTGACTTGAAATGCAAGTTGTGTCCTCAAAATTCCATACCACCCATACATTCATGATGGTGTGAATGAGAATGGCCCCATAGGCTCATATGTTCATATGTTCGTTTGAGGGTTTGGTCTCCAGTTAGTAAAACTGTTTCATAAAAGTTAGGAAGTGTGGCCCTGTTGGAAGAAGTGTGTCACTGGAGATGGGCTTTGAGGTTTCAATATCACATACCTTTCTCAGTTATCTCTCTCTCTCTCTCTCTCTCTCTCTCTCTCTCTCTCTCTCTCTCTCTCTCTCTCTCTCCTTTCTCTCCTGCTTGTAGACCAGATGCAAACTCTAAGCTATTGCTCCATGACTGCCTGCCTGTTGCCATGTGTTCTTCCACCATGGTCATGGATTCTAACCCTCTGGGACCCTGAGTCCTCAAATTAAATGTTTTCTTTTATAAATTCCCTTGGTCATGGTGCTTTGTCATGACAATAGAAAAGTAACTAATATAACATCCAAGCTAATTTCTTACTTCCAAGAAAGCAGCCTAGCATGCAAGTTAAAAAAAAAAACTAAGTAACACAAAGCAAGCAGGCAAACAAACAAAATGACCACTTCCCTGTCAAGAAGACAGAGATTCCCTTAACTTTGTTCTACAAATATCACCTTTTAGTATTTTGTGCTACTAAGCCTATCTCACTTCTTAAAAAAAAGAGATAACTTTTCCATCATTTTGATAAATAGGGTGTACCTATTTTCATGTAATTGTGGCGTATATATCTGTGATAATTATTTTCATATTTCTTTGGCTGTTTACGTATATCATATGTGCCAAAAATTTTGTGTTTAAATTTTTCATTGAGACAATAAATATATTATTATTATTACAATTTACATCCCTACTGCAGTTTTCCCTTCTTCTTCTGCCCCAAGTCACTCACCCTACCTTCTTGTTTCCCTCCATATTCTCGTCGTCAGTTTCTCTTCAGAAAAAGGTAGTCCTTCCATGGATATTAATCAAAAATCAGCTTTCAGTAAGACTAGACACCTTCCTACATATTAAAGCTTGGTGAGGCAGTCCAGTAATAGGAAAATAGTCCCAAAAGCCAGAAAAAGAGTCAGTGACAGCCCCAAGTTCTCACTGTTAGGAGTCTCACAGAAGACCAAGTTACATATCTGTAGCATACATGCAAAGAGTCTAAGTAACTCCCATGTAGAAGTTAGCTGTTGAAGATGATTTTTCCCATTGTATTATTTCTGGGTTCATTATTTGAAAAAATCAGCTCTCATAGTTGTGTGAATTAAAGTCTGGGTCTTCATTTAGGTTTCATTGATCACTTTGTCTGTTTTTATGCCAATACCTTTCAGTTTTTATTATTATTGCTCTGTACATCTGTACAGAGTTTCAAATCAGAAATGGTGAGACACCCAGCAGTTCTTTTGTTCTATAGGATTATTTTAGCTATCCTGGTTTTTCTGATTTTCCATATAAAGTTGAGTATTATTTGTTCAGGGTCTGTGTTAGAATTTTGATGGAAACTGTGCTGAATTTTTAGATTACTTTTGGTAAGATGAACATTTGACTGTGTTCATCCTACCAATTTCTGAGCATGGGAGATCTTTACATCTTCTTCAATTTCCTTCTTCAAAGACTTAAAGTTCTTGCCATACCTGTCAATCATTTGATTGGTTAGAGTCACAGCCAGTGATTTTATTTTATATTTATTGTGAATGTTATGAATGGTGTTGCTTCCCTCATTTCTTTCTCAGTCCATGTATCATATGTCTGTAAGAAGGCTACTGATTTTTTTAAAGTTAATTTTGTATCTAACCACTTCACTGAATGTGTGCATCATTTGTTGGAGATCTGTGGAAGAATTTTGGAGTCACTTATGTATACTATCATTTCATTTGGAAGTAGCAATACTTTGACTTCTCCCTTTCAAATTTCTATACCCTTGATCTACTTTAGTTATCTTAATGCTTTAGTTAGAACTTCAGGTTCTACATTGAAAAAATGTGGGAAGAGTGGAACAGGCTTGTCTTGTTCCTGATTTTAGTGGTATTGCTTTGAGTTTCTCTCCATTTAAATTATGTTTCTATATGCTTGCTATAAATTGTCTTTATTATATTTAAGTATGTCCCTTATTTTCCTGATCTCTCCAAGACTTTTATCATGGAAGTGTATCAGAGTTTTGTTAGTTTTCTTCAGCATCTAAGGTACTGATCATTTGTATTTTTTCTTTCAGTTTGTTTATATATGGTGAGTAACATTGACAGATCTTTGTATGTTCAACCATCCCTGCATCTCTGGAATGAATACCACTTGATTGTGGTAGATGATCTTTTTGATGTGTTCTTGGATTCAGTTTTCGGGTATTTTATTGAATATTTTCATGTCAATGTTCATGGGGGAAATTAGTCTGTAATTTTCTTGGTTGAATATTTGTGTGGTTTGGGTATCAAGGTGACTGTGACCTCATAATATGAATTGGCAATGTTCCTTCTGTTTTCATTTTGTGGAATAATTTGAGGAATATTAGTATTAGCTCTTTTTTGAAGGCCTGGTAGATTCTGTGCTGAAACTATCTAGCCCTAGGCTTTTTTGGTTTTGAGACTTTTAATGACTGCTTCTATTTTGTTGGGGGATTTAGGTTTAGTTAAATTATTTATCTGATCTTGATTTAACTTTGGTAGGCGGTATCTATCAAGAAAATTGCCCATTTCTTTTAGATTTTCCAATTTTGTGGAGTATAAGTTTTTGTAGTATGACCTAATGATTCTTTAAATTTCCTTGGTTTCCATTGTTATGTCCCCTTTTCATTTTTGATTTTGTTAATTTGGATGTTCTCTCTGTGTGTCTTTTAGTCAGTTTAGCAGAGTTTGTCTATCTTACTGATTTTCTTAAATAATCAACTCTTTGTGTCTTTGATTCTTTGTATTGTCTCTTTGTTCCTATTTTATTGAATTCAGTCTTTGGTTTGATTATTTCCTGCTACCTACTCCTAAAGAGTGTGTTTGCTTCTTTTTTTTCTAGAGATTTCAGGAGTGCTGTTAAATTGCTAGTATGAAATCTCTGTAATTTCTTTATAAAGGTACTTAGAGCTATGAACTTTCTGCTTAGCATGACTTTCATCCTGTCCCATAAGTTTGGGAATATTGTGCTTGTGTTTAGGCATCTGAGCTTGATGTGACTATAAGTCTAGTTGCCAGTTTCTGAGTTTATCTTTGTTTTTTTGAGTGTTTTGTTCCTTGGTTTTTATTTCCTCTCTGGTCTGCTTATCAGAGTGGCCTGTGAACGAGTACATAGTCTCTGCCTAAGTTGGGGGTTGGACTTCTGTTCAGGGAGGCCTCTGGTCAAGCAGGAGATTTCAGTCTGAGTTGGGGTTTGAGCTTCTGCCAGCAAGAGTGGTCTCTGATCTAGTTAGGGTTCTTCTTGGGTTCTGGGTCCTGGTGTGGTTTCTGGGGAATCTGGGTTCTGACTTGACCTCTGGTGTAGCAGGGGGCTTCCACTGGAGGTGTGGACTGGAGATCTGGGTGCTGGTGTGAGCCCTGATAGAACAGGAGGCTTCCACAGGAAGTGTAGTTCAGGATAAGGTGACTTGGGATAGGGATTTGGGTGTTGGTGTGGCAGGGGCCTTCTGCTGCTGGTGTGGGTGGGATAGGGTAACTAAGTGAAGAGGAGTGTTTCTTCAAGGGTGGGAAGGTTCTGAGGGACTGTTGGTGGTCTGTAAGCTTATCTGGGGATATCAGAACTGGCATGGGAACTGATGGAGCAGGGGTCTTCAGCTAGAGGTGTAGGCTGCAATGCCTCAAAAATAATTTTTAGCAAACTGTGACTTCAATTCTCCTTTTATAAATTTATTTTTTTGTTTGATAAAATGATTATTTTTTTGTATGACCAATTAAAACACATGTGAAAGTTCACAAATTTAAATATTCTGATCATATATTAAGGCCTAATATGTACATATTACTTGATAAATCTGGGTAATCTAAACATCTTAAAACCTATTAAAATGATATATAAATACTTCATAAACTTTAAAATGCTAATTGTTTATGTAAAACAACATTTGTTGGGTTCATTAGATTTTATTAGGCTATAAAATTTAATGTTATATGTAGAAATCTTTATAAAGCTTTTCTTCCAATATAGATTCTAATTTTACATAACTATATAAAATTTTATCTCATTTATATAATGCATAACATAAAATTCCTTTGATTTCTTCAAAGTACTCTTAATATAAAACTGTGGAATGTATGATTTTTATGTATAAATGAATATATATGTTTACTAAAAATCTATGTGTTGCATTTTTTCCCAAAGTGTAGGCTATAAAATATATAATTTGAACAAACAATAACTTTTTGAAATCTTTATTTATTAAAATATAGCTTATACAAGATTATGTATATATATATAAATTATCTAAATGTGATTGCAGTTCATTTATATTTTTGCATAATATATTTAGTAACAAATAAGCTTATAGGTAAACTAAAGTATGTGAACTAAAGTTGTTAACTTGGGCCAGCTTCCTTTTGACTCATAGTAAAACTAACTAAAATTTTAAGAAGAAAAAATAGTGACTAAAGACAAAAAAATATGAAATCAATATGATTACAAAGTAATAGAGATAGTTAATAGACCACAAATAGAGAGAGTTAATTGTCCTAAAAATTTGTACAGTTCTGGTCAGGGTGTTATCTCTAGTTATTCCAGTTCTGGTTCTACAACAAGGTCTCTATTATTTGAGGGTAGAATTAACTTTAAAGTAATTATCCACTTCTACTCAGAGATCCATGTTTTTATTCCTAACCAATAATTGCCCTCCCTTGAGACACTAAACTCTTTATTCAAAAGATTAAGAGGATAACTTACAACTGTGCTTTTAAGTATATATTGTATGTGAGTGAATGTATATGTAAGTATAAATGTTTTAAAGAATTTAAGGATTTTTTTTCACCACTACTGCCTCTTTAAAAGCAAACAGTGAAAAAATGTATTTCTTTCAACATCCTTGTCTCAGCAAGGCCTATGTAACAGGAAAATCCCCTTTTTAAAATTGCCACTTAGAAACCTACTTTGAGGCTTATACAGGTATCTTAAAATTTACAAATCATCTTAGTGGGGTACCATGATGATGTATTTTAAAAAATTATTCACCTGTGATTTTCGTTTAAAAAATAGTAAAGTTATAAATACTAAACTATTCTTTTCTAGATTCCTCATCCTATTAGGAATCCTCAAAAGCAGTAAAGGTAAGTAAATACATTTTCCAATTAAAAAACAATCCCTTACATGTTGAAGGCTTAAATCTTTAACAAATATTTAATTTAAAATTAGTTAAGAAAATGAAAACTAATAATGTATTTTACCTCTAGTTTATAACTTTTAGATATCTAACATACAATGTTGTCTGTGTTTTATATACAGGCTCCTGAGGTTTCATTTAAAATTCCTTTATTAAACTGTTATTTAGAGTTTGTTGTAAGGATAGTCATGGGAATATTAAAGTAGGCTGTAAAAGGACTATTTTAAAACATGCCAATAAGTTAAAACAAATCAATGGTTATAAATATGCAACTTGACATCAACAAAACACCCTAAAATTAATTTGATGTTTGATTCTCTACCATAATCAATTTCTTAAGTATTTATTTGTTCTTGATATTGTTTAACAAAAAAATAACTTTATAAAACAAAGGTTTTTTAACTTAAAATACAGAGGATAAACCTTTGCTTATCCTTTTACTAAATGGATATTTAAAACCTTTGATTGAATATGATTTCCCAGTGAATGAATATTTTCCTTTGCAGAGAGTAGGTCATTGCTTAAACAATTCCAAAGTCCTGTTTGCAGAGTTATGCCTTGTTAGAATATCCACAATAAACTAAATAATGATTGTAAAACTTGTTTTCACAAACAAATATTTAAATATGTTAAAATTTTGGTCTAGATAACAACATATAGTATTGTAAAAGACTTATAATTATGATAGCTAAAACTCAAAATTAGTTGCAGGATATCAAAGGATAAACTGAAGATTTCGTCAAAGAAGAAGAAGGAGAAAGTATCATCTTAAAGACTCTGTTCTGATTGATAGATCAGGACCCTATCCAGTACTTCCAATTTACTCCTCAAGAATGAAAGTCAAAGCAGTGAATTTTCTCACATCATCTCAGAGTACGTTCCTGTGGACTTTGAAAATGCCAGATGACATTCATCTCCAGTGCCACTGACAATTGAGCCTCCGAAAGAGTTAAATATTTTTAAAATAGTTCTTTTTAAAATAACTTTTGTAATTCTATTTTGAAAATTGTTTATACTACTTAACATTCCACCTGATATATTTCTAACTGATAAAATAATACTAATCTTGGTTTTAATGAAGTTACAAATAAAGATAAGATGAGCTTTTATTTAATCGTTCCTTTTTGTTATGATTGTTCATTTGTGCTAAACCCCTACCTTATCCATATATATAATATATATGGATAATATATATTATTCTCCATATATATGTATGGATATATATGTATCATATTTATTCTAATTAGAGGTAGCCAAATAGTTTGGTTAAATTTTATTAGCCAAATTATACAAAATACAACAATCTATATTAACAATATTCATGATATTTAATACTGTAAATACTGATATGTCTTTATTTAATTTATATTTAAGTGACCTATAGTACATGTAGCCAGGATTTAAAA
Source organism: Ondatra zibethicus (assembly GCA_004026605.1). Classification (NCBI taxonomy): domain Eukaryota; kingdom Metazoa; phylum Chordata; class Mammalia; order Rodentia; family Cricetidae; genus Ondatra; species Ondatra zibethicus. Next base: position 84,347 of record PVIU01003008.1, on the reverse strand, counting down.
ATTAATTAAAGAATATTTTATGTTACTAATAAAAAGGGGTTCAATACTACAGTAACTTCTCCAAAATTCCATTTCTAACCAATTAAATATAAGTAAGATAGTTTGTAGAGTACAAACACCTGTAAATACATGGGGGAACTGGTCAATCTAGCTAAAATTTGTATATTTTGGTTATTTAAAATGCATCTTTTCTTTATCTGTTATCTTAACTCCATTAGGCTAAACTGTGTTTTTATTTACTTATTTTTAAGTCTAGTAATCTTATTCTATATCACATGAAAATTTTATGTCAAATACAGATAGGGAAAAAGTAATAATTAAAATCCAGACCACGATGACTAATAGTTTTGATATTATCATTTAGTTTCTCTGTTAATGACATTTTCCAGTTATTCTCCTCTCTTGAAGACAGCTATCCTACTGAGCAAGCCATGGGAACCAAGACAATAATCAATATTCCTCCGTGGTCTCTCTTTCAGTTCTAGCCTCCAGATTATTGCCTTGAGTTTCTATTCTAATTTCCCTTTGTGATAGACTTTGATCAGAACATGAAAAACCAAATAAACCTATTTTCCCCATTACTTTTGTTCTTTGTATTTTATCACAGTACGAGAAGCCAAACAAGACCTTAGCTGAATATTGCAATAAAAGGCAGACAAAGAAATTCCTCTGCCTCACCCATTGCAGTCGAGAATGCTGTCACTTTACCATGCACATTTTGAAGCAGCTTCTTCATATCCGTTGGAAAACTTGCTCACACCTGGAGAGTCATCATGTTAAGCTATGAACAAAAGATTATAAATGTTTTATCGTATTATCTTCCACAGACATAACAGGTCCTTCCATTTCAGTGCACTTTTGGTTTCTTTATGTATTTGATTTTTAAGGATACCAATCCTGCACACATTTTCTTACACCTATATGCAATTACATTTCTTCTTTATTAACACTTTATTTTAAACTTTGGTTTCTATCTGTTCATTGTTAGTGCATTGAAATGTGGATGTTTTATACATATATACATTTGTTTAGACATTCAAACAGATTGGTTGTAAAGGTGTGTGTGTGCACGTGTGCACATATGTGGATTGCCTATGTTTCACAGATTCAGTAATGCAATTGGTAAATAGGGACATTTTCTTTTTGTTTCAGATATGCACTCTTTAGCAAGAGAAGATCAAAAGTAGAAAGGGCAAGTGTCTTTATACTATTTCTGATTCAAGAAGGAATAATCCAGTCTAGAGGAGTCTTTGATCTTTTGTAAGTATTCTATCCTTCTTGCTGCATGTTCAGTGTTTGAGGTGTAATGCTGTAGTTTGTTTTCATGGTGGTTGTGCTAAGTATTTGAATGCACACATCAAATGTCACTGGGTATGGTGCAGCATGCCTGCTAGTGCTGCATTGAGAACACCAGTTTAAGGCCTGCCTTTACTACTATATAGCATGCTACAGGACCATAATTTATTAACACTAATGGCTTAATACATTGGATAAAGTATAGAAACTTCAGTTTTGGACCCTATACTCTCTCTACTGTTTAACTAGTATTAAATACTTGTGTTGTCTGTTCTTAATTCATATTTAATATTACATTCTGTTCTGACGTACTTTTTAATGAAATCACTATGAATGATTTCAGAAGTTCATAATATAGTCACACTTACTTGTGTCTATTCTAATGTCCTCCTCCCTTCAAAGTTGTGGTTATTTTCTGTTATCATTTACCTTCTGCTTAGATAAATTCCATCAGCTAATGATATTTAGTGATATTTTAAAATTCTTTTAATTTCTCCTCTTTAAAAATTGATTTATTTCATCTAAATAATGGGATGTCTTTGGCCCAGGCACAGAACTGATGATTGATGAAGGTTTTTAGCATTTGAAAAGATTTGTGTCACTTCCTAGAAGCTCATAGTTTCCCACAGGGGAGAAAAAAAACATTGCCATTAAATTGTTTTTCTCTAGAGGTAAGGGACCCTTCTCTTTGGCTATTTGCATTCATTACTTCTCCCTTTGCTGTGCTAAGACAGAATCAAACTATTTGAGGAGAAATTCGTCCTGGCTCACATTTTGGAGCGAACAGTAGTCCATCATGACAATGATGAATGGAGTAACTCCATTCATAGCTGAATACTTTTTTTTTCTGGGACACTAATGGCAGTAATTTAAATAAACTACTTGATTAATTTTCTGTGGGGATCCCAGTCTTTGCTCATTTTATTTTTTTCTATCTGTTCTCTCTTTATTTCCCAATTTACACTCATTATTGATTTGTTGTACTTCACAGGTTATATCCTGCATCTGGTTTTCTGTTGTGAATGGGTGCTCAGCTTCTTGTTGGATCCCACTGGTACCATGAAAGGAGAAAGCTGAGAACTCCTAAGATTATTTTCATCCTGCAGTGGGAAGGCAAAAACTTAGCTCCCCATTTGGAGTCGCTGACAGCAGGAGTGGAGGGTGGGGCCAGGACAATCCACTCAAGAAACCTTGTTCTTTTCCTTGGCACCAGGTGGGAAGCAGGCTTAGTTTCTTGATGGCTCAGTTGGCACTGAGTTGGGATGCAGTGCCCTGGCTGTCATCCTCACTCCCTCCACTTTGCTCAGTCTCCTGGGGCTTGTTGAAGATCTGATAACCCTCACCTCCTGCTAATACGACCTGGTCTAGTGAGTCCAAGTGCTCCCCTCCTGAGTGGTGACGTCTACAGGAGGACATCCATGGGCATTAGAGATTGGGAAAGAGCCACTCTTCTACCAGCTGACACTGCAGGGCTTGACAGGGTCCTGTTACTATCTGGCTGAAACTGGAAAACATTGCTATAAAAGTATCCTACTCCATTAGGTCACTTTTCCACAGTCTTGTTCAGTGTGGGGGAAAGTAGGTGTTTCTTGGATCTTTTCCTTTCTTTCTCTTTTAATTTCTTTCTTTGGTCTATCTCCTGGGACCTCTGGCTGGACATTATCTACTGAACTTCACAGAACATTTCTGAGGTGAAAGTGAACCCAGAGACGTTGCCAAGGAGTCTTTCCACAGGTCTGGAGCCACTAAGAAATGGGCTTTCCTCTGCCTGTTTCTCTTTGTTGTTGGCCATCCACCACATTTTTAGTCATGAAGGAGAAGCTTAAGCCAAAACAAATGTGTAAACACGGTCATGTGAATAGCAAGCACACTACACAATCCTGTCAAATCTACACATTCCCAATTTGACTGACTTGGGTGTTTCCGTAATGATCTCCCTGTGAATAACAGATGCCTGTATCAAGAGTAAAGGCAAAGAGGCAGGGCCCAGATATGGGGGAATGTAATCATGGATATGTAGAGAAAATCTAAAAGTTGACTATGAGTAGAGCTGCCTAACACAGACCTATGGAATTCTAAGAGGTGGCTACTGCTATGGGGACATAGAGCCCAGGGGAAACCTGGGAAGTGGGTGTGTTGCTTCTGGATGCACTATGTTGTTCTATATTATGTAAATTACATACAATAGAAAACCTGAAGTGTATCTGCTAAAAAGATGTCTGTAAATTAAGGGATTGTGATCTTAACAATGTGGTTTTTAGTTTTTTGCTTGAGAATGACAGAGCTGTTCACTTAGGTAGACTTGGTGGGGGGACTAGGGTACCTGATGATGAGAGGTACCACACGCTGGCGGCCTTTGGTTTTTATCAGTTTGGACAGTAACTGGAGACTGAAGCAGGATGACAGCCAGTGAGAAGAAAGGAATTTATCAGCAAAGAGAGCTTCCTGATTGGGAGGGTTCTAAGAAAGGGTTGCTGCTGCCTGACTTTGTCTAGGGACTTTTTATAGAGTGATTGAGCAGGCAACAGTGAACTTTGGGATTGACTGCCTTCAACCTAGCAGTGGTCAAGCCATTCAGGGGTCCCCATAATCTCCTCAGTCTTTGTTCATGCAACCCAGTGACTGATCACATGCTTTTCAAGTGTCTCGAGCCAATAGTTTGCCAACTTTTCTTCTTTCGGTAATGACCTCCATTTGAAGTTAAAACATATGGCAGTTTTGGGTCAGGCTGTTTCCTTATTCTGCAATGACTGGGTGACCCCAGTCCTCCCTAACTGCCAACCCAGATATTTACTACATTAAGAAAATGACTTCATCTTTCCTGAAAGCAAAACTAATTTGTTGGTTTTTTTTTTCTTGCACTTTGAAATCACACTGAACTGTTTCAGCTTCTGGAGAACAATATTCGAGACCTCCTTACCCCTCACTCAAATCTTACCTTAAATATATAGTTTTTGAAAAAAAAAAGGTGGGCAGATGCAAATATGAATGCAAATTAGGGGAAATTATTATTTGATCCTGACTGAATAAAAACAGGGGAGAGGGTCATTTTTCTACCATTGTGTTCCGACACAATTATAACGCACGATGGTTGTTTTTCTCAAAATAGCAGATGCAAATTCACTAGGATGGCAGAGATTTAGTCATCACAGTATGGATTCAGTATGCTCTTGGCAGAGGGAGGCACAGAAGAGGCAAAGGTAAGACCTAGGATTACACAAATAATGCAGCAGTTGTTTTTAGTCCTTAGCTTATAGCCAAGTTTCCCCAAATAAATTATTCCCACTCAGGTGCTGCTGCCTGCTAACATGCAGTTGCTTTCACAATAGAATGCATGTGTATGCTAAGTGAGCACGCACGCCAGGCCCCAGCATACTGTTCCTTCTTGAGACTAGAATATTAAAGATAAATACTTGCAGCTCCTGTGAGAAGAAAGGAATGAATGGCAGAGGAACTGCAGGGCAAAAGTGGGAGAGATGGAGAAGCTGTGACTGCTACAAGGAGGCAGGTAAAGGCCCAGCTCCCTGGCACACTGGCTTGGAATGACCACACAATGACGGCAGAGGACTTCATCCTGGTGTCAAATGCTGAGTGCACCATTATACTGGCAAGCCTATCCTTCTTGGAGAGAGGGGCTCAATATAATTTTATTGAATCATAGAACTTGATTAATTTTCTGTTCAAGAAAAAGAAGGTCTTTCTCACAATTAGGAAAAGTATCCAACAAAAATGATGTTTTAATGATCCCTCCAATATCAGTTTCCTATCTATAATCAGTACAACCCTTAATCATTAATCAAATAGCCACTGTTCTTATCTTTGCAATGTCCATTTGGCTTGAAGCAATCGAAAACACAAAAGAAGGAGGAAGGGGAGAGTTCCATGTGTATTATGTCAACTTAAAAAAATGACTAAGGTAACATATTCTTGTCCTGACTCCATTTTGTGTCTGCTTAAACACTTCTCAGCCTTCTAGCCCATTACAACCACATCTGTCTTGGCAACACACTTGGGATTTTCATCCTGGCCATTGTATTAACTATATGTATGAACCAAAATAATAAGTTTACAAACTAAGAACAAAATTAGTTTAAAAACGCCTAAGGAATATCTGAGAAAGGTATTAATCAAAATTAATTGTCATGTTGTTTCCCTAACAACTACTTTGTTCTATCTACACAAATGTTGCAAAGTTGCTCTGACCCTTTGTAACACTAATGTAATTACGTGTTTTGCCTTTAAGAATGCTGTGTCCCTGAGCTTTGACACAAAGGGACTCTGAGACATTAGCCTGCTCTTAGTCTTGGGTGAAAATTTAAGGACTGCTATACTCTTAATTGGTGTAACTAGCATGGTAGTCTATATTTTTCTCTCATCAGTTATTTAAAACACATAAACACAAAGTGTGTATATATGTATATACATTTATAATGCATATACACCGCATACATATGTGTGTATATACATACACTGTATGCACATATATACTGCACATATATATATATAGTATGTGTATATATGTACACACACACACACACACACACACACACACACAGTTTGTAATCCTTCCAAAGGAAAAAAAAACAAGAAAAAACAAATTAAAGAGAACATGCCTAGTATGTTGCACCTCCCTGCATTCACTCCCAGTGTCAAGAAAAGCAGAAGCACTCATTCATCCATCCATCCTATCACACTGGGACTTCTGCTATACCTTGAACATAAATAATAAAAGAGAAGAAAAACCCCCATGGGATCTTCTTGACTAGCTCAACCTTTTGACTGTGTGGACATGACAACCTTACTTCCCATTCCTACTCCTTTCTCTGCCCAAATCAGAGATAACTTGGTACTGTGTCTGCCAGTTTGTGAAATGCCTGGTGACATAGGTGGCTTTAGAAGCAGGCATCCCTATAGTGTGTGTGCCTGGTGACTCACAGAATTATACTGCATCAGGGAAGTATATCCTCTTCATTTTTGTTATTTGCAAGGCATGTTTCCTCAGAACAAAGAGCATTGTGTGATTACTTTTCAGCAGGCAATCCAAATTGTGCTCTCATGAGGAAACAATCCTCCACAAAAGATGGTGCTGAGATTCAGAGTCAGTGGAGATTTCTGCTGTTGTTCGGTACTGAAAACACACCTGGCCTTATTATATTAGATAGCTAGTTCTCCATATTTATATTTTATAAAAATCAATCCTTATAGCTGATTATGGATTTGTTTTGACAGCAAGATCCTATTGTTTTTTAATGAAGTAAAGATATTGGAGTTTAGAAAGGCCAAATGACCTGACAAATGATAAAATTTCTAAGGGGATACCCCAGGATAAACTCGTGGTTTTTCCTTCATGTTCCTATAATCACTTGGAGCAGACCTTCCTTCCGGCCTGGCCCACTCAGTTCTGCCTAACAGCAGTTATCTTTATAGGCTCTCCGCCTGAACTGGTCTCCTGTGTCTCTGCTCACGCAGACCTGCTAGAGCAGTCCTTTTGATGGAGAATTCTTATTTTCATCCAAGTACCCTGTGAAATTACAGTTGGTGAAATAGTTTTCAATTTCTGTGCTGGGCCACAGGCACTGGGCCATGGTTTGAACATGTCCCCCAAATTCCAGGTGCTAGAAATCAATTTCTCAATCCACATATTGGTGGTGTCTTTAAGTAGTTCTCTGGGAGGTCAAGTTAGACTAGTTCATGGGGTCAGGGCTCTTTTGATGACATTTCTAAGAGCCAGAGCCTTAAGCCACCATGCCTGGTTATCTTACCAAGTGATGCTCTCTGCCACTTAGTGATGGAGGAAGAGGATCTTCAGTGCATACTAAGAATGGCCATGTCATGATCGTACCCATCTCAGATTCCACAATAAAAATGAATTTCTGTTTTCTATAAATTATCCAGTATCTAGTCTTTTCTTATAGCAAGAGAAAGTAAATTAGGGCGTGAAGTACATGTTTCTTCATTTATTCAGCAAATACCATTCTCCTTGAGGAAATATGTGTCAGCATCTGTATTTGGTCCGGGGAATACAACATTCCAGTGACTAGAGCGCAGAGCAAAGTGAGACTGACACAGCAACGAATCCTACAAGTTTGCTAGCTCCGTCCAGAACAGAAAAAATGGATAGCAGTATGTAAATGCAAAAAGAGAGGACTTGACAGGCCAGTTGGTCTGGAAAGGTCCTGGGGAAATACCTTAGATTCCAGCAAAAAGAATGCTTACATTGCTCTGAAACACTCTAAGTTTGAGATTTTAGACGGTGAAAGATTAATTAATGTTATCATGTGTTTCCATGTTCACTAAATGAACAAGAAGTGCTAGTCCACTCTTCAACGTGCAGAGGGCTTCCCTGAACAGAAACAGAAGATCAGAGTTCTCAAAGGTTTCTCTGAGCTGATAAACCCACGAGATGGCTCACATGACATCTCATGTCAATATTGAGGTAATGGTATGTTACTCATGATCAAACTGACATTTAATTTTATAAGAAGAGGATGCCTGTGGGTGGTAATTTGAAAAGGAGTTGTTATTCTACCTGGGGTTCTACATCTGGCCCTTTTCCCAAATCCTCCCATCCATGTTGGCATGCCAACTAGAGGTGTCAGTTTTCTGGCTCCAAGATAAAGAACTTTGGGTAATTAATGACTGCTGAGAGGAGGAGGACCAGTCTGCTCCAGGGAAGAATCCCCTCATAGGTTATCTAGTCCCTAGAGTCAGCTCTAAATACATGTACATATGAGCAACATTAAATGAACTCAGAAGGCTCTATTTATTGATGTGTAATATATGTATATATATATATGAAATTTGAAAAGGTGTTGGGGTAAGGGACATGGGAGGAATTGGAGGAAGAGAAGAGAATCCATGTAAATATAGAATTCATATATAAAATTCTCAAAAATAGATTATGTGTGTGTGCCTGTGGGGTGTGTGTGTGTGTGTGTGTGCAAATTGCAAAAGCCCTTTGGGGGGAAAACTCCTAGGTATCTCCTTAATGTCTAGATACTAATGAGTTTCAAGAATGCAAGTACTGGGAGGATAATTTGTTGTTTTAACTTCTGGATTCTTCTTCATAATAGTGAATACAGGCATGGCATGGAGGGGCACTTCAGATTTTAGCCCAGAGAAACCTTCTCCCAGGAGCCCAAGCTTATCAGAGTCATAGAACTAAGAAAGAACAGATGAGAAGCTGGATATAAAACAGAGAGTTTGACAATTAGGTTCGTGTAGCTGGGTCCTCTCAGACACCTACAGCAAGTCAGGAGACTGTAGTGCAGATGCCCAAGGGCTGCTCCGCTGAGCTCTGGAATCACAGCGAAGCAACAGAAGAACTCAAGATGGAATCATCTCTTGAATACCTGCTGTTTCCATGCCTCAGAGATAGCCCTGAACAAACAGCTACAACAAGAAGAAAGAACCTACGGTGTGCCTGGGGTCTGATAAATTCATAACATAGACAAGTATTTGGAGTCTGCCCACATTTTCTGAATTTTCATCAAATCTACCTACTTTGGGGGTTTCAATGTGCTGGAGGAGTTCCCTATGGGCTAGTAGCTGCAGGATTCCTGGAATCTCATTGAGGCTTTATCTGCCATAATCCTAAAATTTATTGTGCAGCAGCAGGAACGTGTTTGTTGGTATCATAGGAAAACTAAGCATTGAGATCGGGCAAATACCAAGTTAGAGAGATGCAATGTTAGAATCTGACATGCTTGGCAGTAGTTTTGTCCTCTCACAGAGACCCAGCAGCACCTGCAGGCACACTGCAGGCAGGCTTCCTCACCTGAAAACTGAAATAACAGCAAAAGTGATGTTTCTCAAGTTCTCCCATGCTGTGTGTCTGGGAATCAGAAAGCCAGGTTGAAGGCCCTTATTAAGAACCTCCCTCATCTTCAAAAGGTGTAAGAAGCTTCCTGTTACGGCGCATGTGTTCTGATTCTTATGAAGGAACTGCTCATGGAATCTCGCAGTGCTGCTGGGGCCCAAACTTTCCTATGAACCCTCGCCATGTTCTTGACCCTCTGCTCTCTCTCCACAGCATTAATATATCTTCTAAAATATTCCTTATTCTCCATCGCTAGAAAGGCATGCCCTAGCCAAAACTTAACAGACAAGAAAACTTGGATTTATCAATGACCAGAGAAAGACAAAGTGTTTCCTGATTCGATAAAATCTATTTATGAAATAACTAACAAGGGAAACCAAAGAAAGGACAAAGTAACTATTTACATTCCTATCTGGAGACAAGAAACTAAGAAAGTGGGGAGAAAGAAGGACATTGAGGAAGAAGGAGAGGGACTAAGAGCAGGAGATAGGTGAGGGTTTGGCAAGGAGATGGTGTGGACATGCGCATAAACAGAATAAGGTGAAAAAATAAACCCCATACCTTGGCAGGAGGGGTATTAATACTGTGTCATATCAAAATCAGTCAGGAATTAATGATGAACTCACATGGTGTCCTCATGGTGCAGAGAGAAGACAGCCAAGCCATGAGGGAGGACAGTCACTTCCTCAACTCCCTGCAGCAAAGCCTGGTCCCAGTAAGAAATCCAGTATGACAGGCTTCAGTCAATCTCTAGTTGGGCTGAAGTTGGAAAGAATTACAAAAGGAGATAATGACATTTGGTTATAAACAATTCAAATATCAATACTCAGCAGAATTATAATCTTTGTCTAGAGCCTGGGATGGAGGCAGCAGTATAAAAGTTCCCATTTGTATATGTCAGGGGGAGAGAAGCCATGTTACAGTAGAGCTCAGTTTCAGCTAGGGCACAGGTAGCCAGGCTCAGGGCAGGGATCCCGATGTGCCAGGCTTTAAAGGGGGGTTTCAGAAGTGTGATGCAAACGTGGTATAAGGTAATGCTTGTCTCTCCTAGGAGCCAGTGTGTTGGGCCACTTCTGAGCTGGCATCTTTCTTGCATTCAGGTGGTCTGTGGCACCTCCAGGTTTTGTCCATTTCTCACCCACTTAGCAATTCAAAGCATGCATTCTGAAAGATTGTCGCTGAAGGTTCCATTCAAGTGAACAGAGTCCCTAACAAGCACCTAATGTTAATGCAAAATAGAAAGGATGATGTTTTTCATTGTTATTAGTGGTCTCTTAGTATTTGTGTGTGTGTGTGTGTGTGTGTGTGTGTGTGTGTGTGTGTGTGTGTGTGTTGTGGGCATATTTCTCGATGTTAAACAATTTCTGCTATTTGCATTTATCTTCCTAAAGTATTCGTTAAGTATTCTAAATTTTGAGCACCATATCTTTATGCATTTCCCTTACATACTAATAACAAGCACTTATCCACATCTGAAGAGATGCTTCTTCAGTCTATATCAGCTCCGAAAGAAGTACCAGGAAGGACTTGTTTAGTTAGGTGTTGCTGGATAAAGTAGGTTAAAGTTGTCCCTGGTCAAGGCTGAATGAAGATACTCAGCATTCACAGTCAGTGGCAAACCATACCCAAAATTGCCTGTTGCCATGAATATGTAATTAGCTAGGACAGTTTTAACAGGAAATAAAGGCTGAGTACATTTCAGGTCCCTAAGCACAACACTGTAGTAAGAATTTTATGTGTTATAACAGCTATCTTTAAGTGAATATATGCATTTACCTAAATCCCTCCCCATTCTTATTATTGTATATCTTTGTCCTTTGCCCTATTCGGTGCCACACCTGGTGATATTTCTTTTTGTTAGCGTGCTGTGCTTTTATTATGTATATTCTGACTGCTTGATGTTTTCTTAGCCCAAAGTTTTTGGGTCAGATATATCAGTCATTTGTAGTATCCAAAATTTTAGAATAGTGATACTATGTGTTAGCAAACTCCTCTTACCCAGGTGTCATTCAAGCATACTACCATAGATAGTGTTGTTGTAAGAAAATGATGTTTACAGGGGTGGGTCAACACAGACCATAGGAAGCTTCAGAATGTCCACAGGTGGATGTGGTACCTCTTTAAATTTCATAACCAGCTATGTGAATTGTGCTGTGTTAATAGAGTATTGCTTATCTGGATAGCAAGACATGAAATCACACAAACCATTTCCTTAGGAAAAAAAGCACAGGCTATTTTATCTGAATTTTATTAACATAGTGCAGTGAACATTCTCAAAAATATATCTTGGAAAATAACGAGTGTACCGTCACAGTGAGCTCCCAGAAGCAAAGCTGTCCAATCAGCAGCCAGGATTCTGGGTTTCCTCAATTACTTCCTAATGACCCTGCCCCAAAGTGGCACTGTGTCTTGCCCCGCCCCCATCTGTATAGTTTGAGAGTGCCTGCTTCCTGTGCCACTCTCATATTGGTTTTCTATGGCTGCCAGTAAAATTTCCTGGGGTGGACAGCTCAAATCACATCAATTTATCTGATTAGAGTTCTGGAAGCTGGAAGCTCCAGATATAGGCAGGGAGGGCCAGCTGAATCTGATGCTGGGAAAAAAAATCGACAACCAGGAAAAAAAAAAAAGGAAAGAAAACAACAACAGCAGCAGAAACTGTCCAGGAATCTCTCAACTTCTGGTAGCTCCAGTTGCTTCCTGACTTGTCGAGGTTTCCTTTCGGTGCTTGCTCTCTTGGATATGACTTGCCATGTCTAACTTTTCTCCTTTGCGAGGACTCACCTATTGGAGTACCTCCTCTAGTTCTTCATCTCACCTGAGCATTTGCAAGGATTCTCTTTCCATTTAGGATCGCATTCACCTCACCTGGAGATTAGAATAATCTATGCTGGTGGGCTAACTTCAGCTCCTAGCGTCTCCCACTGTGAGCCCCTCTTCAGCTTTTCCAAAAGCGTAGATGAACCTCTACATATCTCACACATTTCACTTGCACACAAGCTGAATGGGGGTGGTGTTCCATTTATTAGACTTTTATTTTGAAATGAATGTAGGTTTGCTGTTACCCACAGAGTCCTGTAAACTCATCACTTAGCAGCCTTCTAAACGTTATCTAACACAGTGGCTGGGTGGTACACTAGTCCACCCGTAAAACGACTTGCTATAGTGCCATCAGCAGGGTGAGGCACCTGTTAGCTTAAACCGTGTTTTCTGTTGTGGGACCATTTCACTGTTCATAGTCATCAGCTAGTTCCTGAGAGAGTCGTTCAGGACCCAAACTTGGATGAAGCATGGAAGTTTGGTAGGTGTAGATAGATTCTGGGAAAAGACAGGAGTTCAAATCTGCAAGATGGAAACTGTGTGTTTTCCCACTGAGGTGGGCTTGACTGTTCCCAATCATAATCATTTCCTGTAAGGTGAGCTCTTGCTGACCTTGGGGCAATCCTCTCGTCCAATCACAGAACCCGAAGAAGCCTGCCACAGAACCTACCTTTTGCAGAACCTTCGGCAGTACTCAGGCCCCTTTTAACCTAAGCTCCTGGCTCTAGTTACAGCCTTCCTAGATTATAACAGATGCCCACAGAGGATGCAGCCTACGGAGGGTGGGTTTTCCACAGCCTAAGGGGTGCCCTAATGCTGTGTGATGCAGTGATAGCATGCATAGAGAATGGTGATGGGATGTGAGTGCATGCTAGAAAACACCTTAGGAAGTGGGCTTGTAAGAATGTTTAGTACTTGTGGTCAGTGACGAGACCTTTGTGAATAATTCCAAAGACGTGTCTTCCTGAATTCAGAAATCAAGGGGGCCTTTATTTGGGAAATTTATGAATATTCATTTTGGAAAGTTTCCTAGTCGCAAGTAGAGGGCAGGGCTTCCCAGATCATGCTGCTTGATATTAAGCCCTTCACACACAGCAGGGGCCAAGAATTTACCACCCTAGTGAGCAAAGTTTACTCTAGGTTACTAGAATGGAAAGACAGGGTATAAAGTTGTTCATTGTGGTTTCACTAGGGGCTCTTATCTGAAACAGATGAGAGACGGAGGGGGATGGAGAGGAAGACTAGGAGAGAGATGTTAGCGGTCATTTATAGAAGTCCCACAGTGTCCCTCACCAGCAGGCATGGGAGTTTTCTCCTTAAAGTTCAAAAAAAATAGAATCTTGCTTATTATGATTTGGATGCAACTATTATTGGTTCATTTCCACTGTTTCATTAGTCATTTGTATTTATTATGGGGAGAGTTATCGTCTACCCATTGCCTCTGCCTGTTTCAAATAAACCATTGTCTTTATTTTCTCTAATAACTTTCCTTGTTGTATGAACGTTTATTTAAGAGGAGTTTTCTTTATAATACATTCATCCTCTTTTATGGATTTGGTTTTCTGTTACAGATCAACTCCTCAATTACATTATGGTCTGGAATTTAGTCGACATATGCTTAAGGACCAAGGTCAGGTCTTCAATGAAGAGTTCTTGGAGCCAGAGCTGCATAAGCATTTTGTGCAGCCTGAGTAAGCACACACTTGTGCTCTTTGGCAGGAGTGTGCTTCATGAGACCCAGTTTAACCATGACATCAGACTCAGCTGCCTAAATTCATTTGCAGATTTACAATACAATTGTTCAGAAATCAGATTTAGGTAGCACACATGTATTGAGGAAGGTGGGATTAAGCTCTGGAAAACAGCAAGCGTGAACATGTAGACTTGCAGGATTTCCATTGTGCAGAGTAAGTTTTGTGGTGTCCGGTCAAATTTCTAAACCAATACACTAAAACCACTCACTCCTGCTTGGTTTGTTTGTTTTATTTTCCAACAACGCGAGATAAGATGCAACCACAGAGAACCCGCCTACTTGGAGATAGCAATGGTCAGGGTTGCCCGGGCACCTGCCCAGGGGCCTGCATCACTGTAGTAACCACCTGGGCTTGTTTCCTGACTTCCAATAGACGTTTCTCAGCGACTGAAAATATGAACAGCAGATCAGGCTCCAGACTGCCTTTGGCTTCGATAACATATACTCAATAATTTTCCTTTGTGCTGTTTCCAGTTACATAAGAGGTCTTTTCGTATTCTGACACCATCCTTAAGTGAAAATGATCAGTAACTGGGAAAAAAAGCCATGCAAATCATCTTCGGTGGAAGGACAGTGGAGCTGCTCCTGCATGTAGCCTCTAAAGATCTCGGGAGCTCCTGGACTATTTAGCTGAAAGGGCATCCGAGGTGTTTGTTTTGTTTTACTTTTAGTTTTTATTGAAAATAGATTCTGCTCTCGTATGCTGCCTCATGGAGAACTCTCGCACAGCTGTTCTCATAAACTGCCACCCAGAGGCTTGTTTCCTTGCTTGTGCCTGGGCTCTAGGGACCCAAAATTCAATGTGGCTTTGAAGTCAAGGGTATCACTCCTCCCTGCTCCAGGAGTTAATAGCCGTGATCTTGACTAAGTCACTTCAATTTCCTGTCACAAAAATGGAACTGGTAACAGTAAGTGAATCAGGGTTTTCTTAGAAAAACCACTTAGATTAGATACTTCAAAGACCATCCACGCACAGTACCAGGCCTGTGAAACTGTCACAGGCTGCCTTTATCACCTCCAGAGTGGGCCACACCTGGACCCATCCTAACAAACCAAGAAGAGAAGCTACAGTGCATGGCTGTGAGTGCTTCATTGTGAGCCCACAGGGCAGTACTAATCTCTTGAAAGGTCAGTCCACTTTGCTTCTTTCTGTTAACTGTGAACTTTGCCCACCATTTCAGAAACATGTATTACTCAGAGCCTGCCCTGGGCAGAACTAGCAGATAAAATAGGCAATTTCGAAAGCTCTTTCCTAATAAACTGCTAATGGGTAATAATGGCTTAATGCATCTGCCAATAGCTCGTCCGCCACTTTACAGGATGCTCCTGGGCTTGTTCCTGAGAGAGGCCAGTAGTGGGGTTTCTGTATCCAAAGGAGTTTTCTGAGAAGACCACAGAGCGCCAGGGTTTCTCTTGCCATTCTGGACACATCATGTGGACCCCTGCACAACTGCAGTGGGTAGCTGTTTCTTTTGTCTATCTAGACTCTTTTCAGTTCTAAGAGAACAAAGCTTTGTTAACATAGGACACCATTAATTCCAGACCCCTCCCCCCTTGCCAAACAGAACTCAGATAGACTGAAAAGTTTTCCATAGCAGTGAACACCAAGGATCAAACAAGCCTGGAAATCCTTTCTGCTGTCACGTGTGGAACAAAGTAGACAAGGCAAAACGAGTGGAGAGAGATAGACTTTGGGGGACAGTTTTAGGGCAGCCCCATTGAGGCCAGGGTTTAGCAGGTCACTTATTAGAAAAAGTTAAAGACCACTTCTTCAGACGCCTGCCTAATTTGCTACTTTATTACATTGCTTTGTATGACTTTCTATAACAAGCAATTGAAAGACTGTCATCAGTGCAATGAGTGTCTATGGAAATCTTCATCACTACAATGCAGAAAACACAGAACTTAAGCTGTGTTGTTCACAATCCGGGACTGTACAAAAGTTAAAGCATAGCTTATTATACATTTCTACTATACAAGCCCTTGGAAGGATCTACGTGCTTTTTTCCTTTTTTCAAAGATTGTGTGTGTGTGTGTGTGTGTGTGTGTGTGTGTGTGTGTGTGTGTGTGTGTAAATAAGGGTATAGTTTGCAGGATGCTTACTCTTTTCTTTCACCATGTGGTCTCAGGGATAGAGCTCAGGTGTTTAGGCTTGGCAGAAAGCACTTTTCCCTGCTGGCCCTCCATGTGCTTTCTTCTGGGAGTATGATGACTTTTGAATCAGACCAAATCTTCAGTCACTACAATAGCCATTCCTCACATTCCATCTGCAGGAGGTTCTTTGTCAACAACGCCACTTTCAGAATAATATTTGCTTTGGTATTTGATATTTGAGACCTTGGGTTTTGGTTTCCCAGGATCTTCATTTTACTATATTTATTAGCCCTGGGAAATGACTTGAACTATTTCATCTTTAAGTTCATAAACAAAATGATACAAATACAGCTGAAAGACTTAAACTGTAATGGGTTTGAAGTCTATGATCCAAGCTCTGCCGTCAGTGGTGATCCACCATTGTTGCTATCTCTCCAGCAGGCAACACAACGCTACATGGAATAGGCACTAAGTGGATATTTATTTATATTTAAAAACTGTATCCATAGCCTTGACTCTGCTTCCTTCAACACCCTCTTCCATCACATGGGAGGTGCAACAATAATGGTTCAAACAGTAATTGCTTGTAGTATCCTGTAGTTTCCAGACTCACTGCCTCAGTTTGATTTCTAGGAACACAGCCAGTCACTTCCCTGCTGGGAGCTTCTCACTTGGTCCTGGAGTTGTGCACATATATGATCAGGGTGGTTGCAATGATGTTAGTTCATCACTTCACTCCTTCGAGGCTTGCAGGAGACAGATTTTTTTGATATGAGAATCATTAGGTAACTGGATATTAATATTTAAAAAATTATTATTTTTTGTTCTCTAAATTGTAGTGGGAAATTATAAAACAAGATGCCTAACTCATGCTTAGCTTTTCTAAACGTGTGTTAGTGCCAGCAGTCACAGGCCTGTGTGTCTTGAAATTGCTGACTGAGGGTTAATTACCTAAAAGCCTCAGGTGGTCCAAGGAGCTCTGGACCGGAGAGTTGACTTGGCTGCTGACACCTGTGGAAGCTTCTGGTCAGGAGATCCATGCACCAAACACGCTATAACTTCCTAACTGCAGGGAAAATAACCTGTAGATGGACTCTCTCAGCCCTCAGATTTCCCCCTTTCCATCTCATAAAGCCCAAAGTCCCTCACATCCCAGAAATGGGGTCTTACTTCCCTAGAGAGATTCGCGTTAAAGAACAATTCTGTTTCTGGAGAAAGGTTCCTCTGTTCTTCCCTTTATTTTCAGGTCACCTCCATCATTCCCTGTCTAACAATGACTTTTCAGCTAAAGGTCTTCAGAAAACGCATGTTCCTTCATTTTTGCTTTGCTTCTTTCCAACTACACAAACGACATTAGCACTAAAGTCATTTTAAAGCTTGGTGGCAGTTCTCCACTTACACAGAGAATTTGCTCCCTGAGTTATTCTGCTGCATCAAAAGCACAGGGCCTGAATGAAATATCATGGAAAACAGTCAGAGTAAACCGAGTTTCTCTTTGAAGGAAGGATGGATACTCAATGAAAGCTATGGTTAATTAAGCATTCAGCTTCTCTGCAAAACCCCTTTAGGGTATTGGGTCATAGAAATGCTAGCGAACAAGAGCTCATACCATCTTTAAGTGCACTGAACCACATTATTAATTTTTCAAAGGCATTTCACTAAACAACCAAGAAGATTGCACCTGTGAAATAAGGCTAGCCTCTAGCCACTTATTTCCATTCCTAGAATACTAGCTATCATTTTTTTTTAACATTTTCAGATCAAATGGAGCATTGCAAGTGAATAAATTCTTTAGCAAATAGTCCGAGATCTTTATGACTTGGCAGGGTTTCTCAGCTCAGGAAAGAGCAGTTCTGATGAAGGTGATGATGGAAATGAGGACACGTACTTGTTTCTGTTCAGCAGCACAGATTCAGAAGAAAAACTTAGAACTGCTCAATTTATTTCATGGTATGTACATCTAAGGCAATGAAGCATCATTAAGCAACAAGGACACTGGTCTAGAGATGTATTAAGTCAGAGTATATTTAAAAATATGAATCATTACATTTTATTTTTTAACTTCACATTTATATAGAGACGTTTGTAACAAGAAAATTTAACACAGTAATTAAAATCATGAAATCTCAAGTCAATTACTTGTATGGTCAATTACCTTAGTGTCAGAATTTGTTCTTTCACTTTCTGTTTGGTTTCGTTAGGTTTTCTGTGATTCCATTGGCTGTTTGGTTGTTGTTGCTTTCTTGGTTGAGACAGGGTCTCTCTCTCTCTCTCTCTCTCTCTCTCTCTCTCTCTCTCTCTCTCTCTCTCTCTCTCTCTCTCTCTCTCCATAGCCTTAGTTGTCCTGGAACTCACTATGAAGAGCTGGCTGGTTTCAAACTCAGAGACACACCTGACTCTGCCTCCAAGATTCTGGGATTAAAGTCATTCAACACCATGCCTGGCCTGTTGACTGTTTAGTAAAGTAAAAATAATAATAGTATCACTTCGTGGTGAGTAAATATTCAATTCATATGTAGTATCTCTGACTCAGCAAGTGTTTGAGAAATTTCAGTCATTATTATATAAGAACTAAAAACACAAGCCAGAATTAGGCATATGAGTACTGGAACCCACTGAGGCTAGGATTACCCACCAATTCCCCACAGATCTAACGAGATAGCCCTGCCACGACCCTTGGTGCATATTAGAGTTTAGATTTCAATGCACTTAGTCATCTCTTTGCTTTTACTAAGACCTTGTTTATCTTTTTGATATTAATCCATTAATACTAATCATTAATCCAATGCCAACATGATCCCTTAAGCATTGTACCAAATCCTGTCTGTGAGGCTCAAGGCTCTGAAATTCTAAAGGACCCTTTGTGCTAGGGGGAAAAAAAAGCTCTCTTGTTCTGTGTTTTCAGAACATTCAAGCAATAGAATCCTACAAAGAAATGGGAAATTCTCTAGGAATCTTATGCTGGGAGAAGGAAAGGGCACCAGTCAGAGAGGGCCCTTACTTGTTTCCTGGGAAGAGATTTCACATAGTTCTAGCAAGGTGATAAATCACCTTATAGAACAACACTTGAAGACCAGACAATGATAGACCAGTGGTAGGTGAGACTGCTTCTTAGGCAGGACTGCTTAGATGTGCACATCCTTGGCCCTCTATTTAAACTTTGACCTCCCTTCAGGACACTGAAGGCAGATGTGAGGACTTCCTGGATCTCTTTGTCTCTGTTGCTAATGTCGCCCATTGAATACATCTCCACCTCTGCTTTCCATTATTAATATGGCCTTTTTAATTGGCTTATTGAGAAGGCATGGCAAGACCTGACTGGGGTCACAGATTACAACTACCAAGTTTGAGAACACCATAGTTGTGAAAAAGAGAAGTTTCAGACACTTCTATTGCCATGTTTCCATAGGCCAAAATGATATTCTTAGTTTACTTTAGCTGAATACTGGTCCTTCCAATACTGGGTGATCAGCCTATAGCAGTGGTTCTCAACCTGTGGGCCATGCCAATAGGAAACAACATATTTCTGATGGCTTAGGAACTGAGAGACCACTCAGTAGCAAAACTATAGCTATGAAGTAGCAGCGAAAATAAATTTGTAGTTGGGGGTTTCAAAGACTATCAGAAATATGTGTTTTTCAATGATTGAGACCCATAGATTGAGAACTGCTGGAATATGGGATATGAAATTGGAGTAGATGTGAAATATTTTTTCAGTCATGTAGAGAGGTTTTATGATGCCCAAGGCTCAATAGAGAGGAATGGTTACCAGGAAAATTATCATTTACGCATACTGGGGTAGAAGAGACACGGTGGTAAGAGATTGACAGGCCATGTTACAAATCTGAGTTACACTAAATTGTGGGAAAATGCCTGTGCACTCTTTGCTCTGATTGTAAGGTAACAAAAAGCTACTATTTTGGAAGATACATAGAAAAGACTTTGTTTCTAGTACTGTTGATTGGTGAGTCGGAATCAGAATAGTCGCTAAGAGAACAATTAAACATCCCATTGCCCCAGGATGAATATGACCCCACAATGTTTATGTTCTGAGTGCTCATCTCTCTCTAGCCTTTATTCTCTTTTCCGTACAAAGTCTATGCCAGAATTGCAAAGACACACTTAGATTCCACTTGCAAGGGCCGGTTTTACCAAAATGAGGAAAGTAGAAATTTACCTTCTTTTCCAGAAAGTTTTCTTACCAGAAGGCTGGTAAGAGTTATAACTATTGGCACATCCCCATCAAATTATTCATTTATTGTGGAACTCATTTTAATAGACAGATATTTAAATGCTTATAAAATTTAGTTTATTAAATAAATAAATAACATGGTATTGTAAAGAACTTTTAACAATATTGAAAATTGCTAGAGTTTTTCCCACAGGATAAAGAAAAGCCAGATGATTTCATCAACTTAAAGATAAAAGACTTCATTTGAAGGACCCCATTTTGATTAAAAGAACAGAACTGTATCCAGGTACTTCTAACTCACACCTGGGTAACTAAACTCAAGGCAGTGAACTTTCTCACCACAAATATATGACACCTTCCTTATAAACATATTCATATGGACTTTGAAAATGCTGGATATTGTTCATTTTCAAGTTCAGGCATTCCGTGCCCATCTCTTGTCACAACTATCATCTTCTAACTAAAAGATAAAAGTCTTATAGAGTCTAATAACATGGCAGACCAACAGCTTCCACCAACCCCAAAGCTAAGAATATCATTAGATAGCATGTGAAGCCTGTAGGTGTGGCCACCACATCATCTTGTATTTAGCCTCTGATGCTGCCGCCAGGCACTATTTAAATAGTGCCTTTATTTGTGGCCTTGTTTGTTCTACTAAACAACAAAAACATATAAACAAACAAAAACCCTAAAATATTCATGAAACTGTTTCTACATTGGAAGCATGGATAACTTGGATAACTTAGATCTGTGTTTCCAGAGCCACTCCAGTTTGGCTCCAGAATAAACTATCTCTTATGCCCTTTAAAGCTGCGGTTTTGTTTTTGTTGTTGTGGCTTGTGTGTGCGTGTGTTGACATGTCTTTCTTCTCTAACACTGCAAATACTGACTAGAGAGCCAGGGATCTGAAGTAGAAGAGTACAGAGACTAGCTAGCCAGGTAACACTCAACATCACCCAGGTTGCCTGGCAACATGACATAATCAAAACTGTTAGAATATCTTAACAGTAAGAGGGTTTCTCCCTTGCTCTGGCAGGGAATATCATATAGTGCCAGACTTAGCCTTGTAATAAACCAGCACTCCTGCTACATCCCCTGGTAGCTAGACAGAGACTGTAATTGACTCCCCCACTCCTTCAGACCAGTTCTTTCATTCTAAAGGTGTGAGATGATCCCTCACCTTGTCTCAGTCCTTTGATGAAGTTCCACAATAATGTGTGCAAATCTCTATTACAGTTATCTCTGTGGTTAGTTGTTTTTTTTGTTTTTGTTTTTTTGTTTTTTTCCTGGGCAATGTAAAGCCTTTATCCTAAGAAGATCTCTTAAATGGCTCAAGCAGTTAGCTTTAGAGAAAAACCTGCCTGTATCTATAGCTCTGGATTTTGTTTTAGATCACAGTTTGGAAGCTAACAGGTACCAATGTTCTGTTTATATAGTCAAAGATTCACTGTTGCGATACTATTATTTAAATGACCTCATCATTAAGAGAATGTCTTACTGCCTCAAACAGTAGTTCTCAATCTGTAAGTTGTGACCTCCAGGGTTAAATGACCCTTTCACAGGGGTCACCTAAGACCATCTGCACATCAGAAATTTAAATTATGATTCACAACAGTAGAAAATTACAGTTATGAAGTATCAATGAAAATAATTTTATGGCTGTGGGTTGCCACAACATGAGGAACTATATTAAGGGGACATAGCAAGAAGTGTGACTCCTTGTCAGGGATAGGACTAATTATAGTAACTGTGCAGATAGAATTTGAGATCAGTTAGGAAATGATGTAAACAAATCATAGCAATGCACAATAGTAAAGAAAACTAAGAGCAATGAAAAGGGCAAGGACCCATTGACCCAGCCTGACCTCAGCCCTGTACTTTCTATTTCTGAGGCCAGATTATGCATTCCAGACAATGCTTAGCGCAGCTTACCATCCTGTCAATATGTGCAGTAGCTTACTTCTCAATCATTAGTATCTGAGACCACTGAGATAGAGTTCCAGAATCCTTAACTCTGTTCCCACTAGGAGTTGGTCTTAAAGGGCAGACATGAGCTTCATGGCTGTCAAGATCAGTACATGACATTTTGGGAGTGAGTATCTTATGGGCAACAGAGTCAGCCTTCATGTTATGCCCACAATCTGATGATGCTCAGCCTCTAGCCAGAACACCAGTTTTGGGATAGGCCTCTAAGGGATCATCTTGGATGCAAGAAGGTGCAGATGTAAGCTGCTATTGCTACCACGATCAGTTCCATGCCTGAGCCCACTGTCCCATAGAGTTCATGGAAGGTGACAGAAACGATGAGGAGCAGATAAGAGTATAGACCTGGGAGTAAAGAGCATGCCGTACAGCAAACCCGGGAGATTTAATGGCACCAAAGTTGACAGTACAAAAATGTGCCTTTTAGCCAAAGCACCACAGCAGGACTTCCACTCAGTGGGCACCACCATCTTGGTTGCCTACATGGCAGCTACTACTACCTTTGCTTTATATTCTGCTTGTGAATTCTTTCCTCTGTAGTTGTTGAAGATGCTGTCTATCTGTATTGCAATCAGTGAACACATATTGTGGTGTCCCACAATATAACTTAGTGGTATGGTAGGGAATCGTCCCAACTGTGTATAATTACTACCAGGACAAGTATCCAATGGTTCATAAATCTTTTGATATCTTGTGGGAAGGTTAGTTACTGTCTAAACACAAAGTACTTTATAGCCCAAATATGGTCCTGAAGGCACAAGTGAGGATCTGGATACAACTTTGACCTCTGGCTATGGGTGCTCTAAATCCATGGAAGAGAAAGAAGACAAAGGAACAGGTGATCTGGTTCTGCTGTCAGGGTTCCAACCTCATAAGCCAAGATCTCTATATCTGGATCTATGGGTTCTTTGCATTCAGGGAATTATCAGAGGAAGCAGCATAGGAAAAGAAGGAAGGAAGAAAGGAAGGGAGGGAGGGAGAGAGGGAGGGAGGAAGAGAGAGAGGGTGGCAGGCAAGCACTCTGGGCTTCTTCAAATAAAAGATTTTAAGGGACTCAAGGCATAAATTTTATCTCCAGGTAAGTGGCTCACCAATGGCTCTAGGCTTAAAGGCATAGGTCAGCCTGGAGAGCAACTAATGGATCCCTGGTTCTTGTGTCCTGAAACAAGGAGATGAATCAGGGAAGTTTGCATAGTAGTAGATCAGTTTATCACAGGGAAAAAGCACTTGGAGTTGACAAGTGCTAGGAAAGCTTAGAGGCACAATGTTCCAGGATTTAGACATTGTGACCTTTACATATTAAAAATATTTTCTTCATGTGTTTTATTTTGTCACATGTGGGTTGTAGCTAGGGATAAAAACGGTACTAGTCTTTCTCTGCTACTGATTTTGTTCATAGGAAAATCTTGATACTATCCTACCCTTACCTCAGTGGTGCTGAAGTTTGGTGAAGTGACCCCTTAGTAGAACATCAGGAAAGACAGTGGCCATGCACAGAAGGGGCTTGTATGTGATCCAGGATGAAAGACGCTGCTGAGAGGCTGGGCTCACTGTCATAGCAGCTTGATGTTCTGGAAGTGAATCCAGCCCCAGAAGCCCAAACAATCTATGGGCCAACATAAAAGCTCCCAGGATATTTATTATAATTCCATTACTTCTTACTGTACCCCACCTCTCATAGGGCTCACCACTTTTTATACTGCCACAGTGGATGCCAAAGTTCAATTTGGTAGAAACAAATGGCATGCAAACTACAACAAAGAGTGCGGAAGCATGATTACCAGGAAATGTAAATTATCTTGCATGAATTCTTATGCTGAGATACGTTGCTAGTGGGGAAAACAGGTTTCCTTCTTGTGGTTTTTCAGTTCCTTGGATAAAAGAATTTCACAAATGATTCAGAGGGAATCTCAAAGGCAATTTTTTACTAGGGTTTGAGAGAAAAACAGCAAAGTAGTCAGGACATAAATCTAAAAGGCTTCCAGGAACAGGGAAGGGAGAGTAAGGGAGAGACAGAGCCTAGGGTGGGGGTAGTTCTTTTAGAAGTTAGGGAAGCAACAGACACAGAAGATTTGAGAGAGGCTATGCAGGAGGTTTCAGAGGGAAGGAATGCCCAGAATTTCATGTCAAACAGGTTTAGAATTTAGCCCAGTTTGTGAAAAGAGAAAGAGTGAAAAGGAAAATTAAGAATTTTGGAGTTAGAACTCAGGATAACAGGCAGTATTAGCAGTAGGTATATGCAAGTGACTACATGAAGGCAGGAGCCCCTGAATGTCTAAGCACACATAACCTACTAAGTGCATAGTCAGTTATTCCTTCTGTCTTTTCAACAAGTCTTAAGGTAGACCTGATTGACAGATTCTTTTCTATTATTCAAGGAGCAAGAGAATGCCTTTATAATCTTACAATCTTTTGAACAATTCAGAATGTTCTGTTTCCACTAAAGGCTGGAAGTACAAGTCAGATCCTTTTCATCTGATCAAAATTATATGAGTAATGTGAATGAAAATTCCAAAAAAAAAACAAAGATAAAAAATCTGTGTCTGCAGAGACTGATTACAAGTTGAGTACTATGATGAGATCAGAAAGTTGCAGGTCTAGAGTCTAATAACATTATTTGGGTTAGTTTTAGAGCCAGGAACAGCAGGCACCCCCACCTCCAGCTCTTTATCAGATCTAACATCCTCTGACTAACATGTAAAATCATTTGGAGTCTATTGACTTCAGAGATGCCCTGGCATTTACCAAGCCAAAAGCTAAGAATGTCATCAGACAGCACCCTAGGCCTAGAGAAAACTTCTCCCATCTTGCTGTAACTGCTTCTCTTATGGACCAATCAATATATTTTAAATTTGCCTTCATTTCTGACTTCCTTTGTTCTAAAAACTGTAAAATGTCTTGAAACTGCTTTCACATTGGAAACCTGTAATATGGAGGAATCTAAATATGTGGTTGATAAGAGCTGTAGTTTTTGCACTGACAATTTATTGAAAAGAATAAAAAAAATTAAGAGTAAATAAATATGTAAAATGTCTTGTTTTGTTAAGAGATAGACTCCCCAAAATCCTGTTGCCCTCCACCACCCTCTCTTGCTTATGCTATTCCAAATCATGAAGAGCAATTGTTATATTTTTCCTTTCTTAAAATTTATGAGTTACAAGGAAAGTGAAGGTGGAACTCCAAAACTCATCCTGAGGGCTGCATCCTCACCTATCTCCAACCTTGCTAATTATCTGACTAGATACAGAATAAACTGAACATATTATATATTGCTCATGTGTCATTGTCACCATATTATCCAGCTTAACAGTTCACTCTCCGTGAACTTGTGGCACTAGATGTTTATTAACATATATTAATTGCAAGTAATCATGAGCTCAGTATGATGTTTACACAAATGCATGCAGCCAGCCTACATTGGTTACAAGCAACCTAACCTTTGTCCCTGCCCTTTTCTTCATGTCCTTCCTAGACTCCCGGAATCATGAATATATTCTATCTTCAATATAGGAGAGAACGGCAGTAGATTTTAGGGGAATTATTAAATACAAAGGAGTATTACACATTTTCCATTTCAAACTCTTAATGTTAATTAAGAGATGTCTACCCTCATGTTAACCTACTAGTCAACGTATCTTCATCCTCAGTATAAGCAGTTAGAGCAAAAACATCAGTAGTTATTTTAAATACGATTTTTTAAATTCTCATCATAGATAGGGAAGGGCATGGAAGCAGGTCTTTTAGAAGGAGTCAGTGTATTCTCTGCTGTTTAGGTTCCAAGAGACTAGCTTGTAAATACTTTTCTCTGCATTACCTACTTTGTGTGTCTTTCTAGTGTAATTCCCTTGTCTGACCTGTTGACATGAGTTTCTATAAAATGAGGGGGTTTCTCTTAACACTAAGCTAAATTTTAAATCTCATGACTATGTATGAAATCTGATTTCACTCCAGTTTTGTATTAATGGCCTAATCTGTAGGCTCTCTAACTGAGCAACAACAATTTATGTGACCAATCCATTTGCTCCAGGTCAGCCCCTTCATTTCCATGTAGCTGCCAACATCAGTTACCAGCTGGAAAGGAAGAGCTGATACCTCATACTTGCATCACGAAAGGTCTGTAATAGCCCATTCCTGCTGGGGCGACATCATAGCAACACACCCGTAGAAAGCAACTGCCAAGGATGCTTTTCTGTCTTCTGAGCCCAACTAGGGAGAAGTTGCACCTGACCTTGAAAATGACTAGATACCATAAGACTGTTGTCAAATTTTCTTTTACTTTTGAGAAAACAGCCCCACTACCTGTTGGGAAAATAGGAAAGCTGAGATGCATATGAAAGCCTATCAATGGCAGTGTGAAATTTCCCTCTTGGAGTGTCCTTTTAGAGCCAGCCAGGGAGTTGAGGAGAGGCTGGGCAGAGAGGATTTCACACAGCGAAGATTTCACACAGTGAGGATTTCAGCATCTCTCTATCTTTTGTAATTCTGGGCAGAGAGATTCTAGATTCTGTGTTTGCCTTTGGTCTTCTTTTCTTTCCTATTTAATGAAATTTCTCACAGAAGGAAGCACAAGAGATAGCATTTCGAAAGTAAAAGTCAAGGGATAAAGCAAGCGAGATAGTTTCCCAAATTTTCTGTTTTCAGGATTGAGACTCATTGTTCTTCACCTAAAGGATGAGATGTAGCAAAACAAGCTTCTTCTGTCAGCAGCTAATTAAGAGTCTCTGGAAGACTCGATGTCAAGAAAACAAAAATACAAACAAATGCAAACTCAAATAGAAGTGTCTTGTAACTACCTGGAAAAATATTCTAGTTCTGACATTGTTCAAGCAGCTGCCTGGTGCCTCCCAGGCCCTTTTCTTATATCCCTTCCTGTTATGAAAAGACAAAGCTAGACAAAAATAAGAAAGCTGGATAAAGAACTCCCAGGGTCCAGCAGAACACAGTCTAAGTGTATTTCAATTAACTTTGGCAACTCCTCAGTTACCTCGTTAGTCCTGCCCGTTAGCAGGGTGACTTATTTATTCATTACACATCATAGATAAGGGATTTTATTTGTGTCTCCTTTTGCCATTGGAAGAAAAAAACTTTTCTACCTATTCGCAGCTGTAGTACATACAGAGTTGCCAAAGATAAAAAGGATGGCCTCTCACTATAGTTTCCTAAGTGATATAACACAGAACTTAGCTAAGAGTAGAAGGGACACCAAAAAGGACAGGAGAAGTCCAGTGAGAAGCAGAGGTGGGGTTGTGGATTTGGAGGAGGAATGTCAGTAGCCCTGTGCTGCAGCTGCTACTAGCTGATTGTAGAAGCTGGCCCTTCAGTGAGCAACATCTGGATTTGGAGCCTGATTCCTTTGAAGCAATTCTTTGCATGACAAATGGACTAAGAAAATAGGCAATAGACATTTTCCTAAGCATCTGTATAAATAAGAATCTTCAGCATCAGGGCTGGAGTAAGAGCATGCTTAGTGTAGTCTGCCTTGCCAGCTTTGAACACATTTCATGCCTTCTAATATGATGGTGCAACTTTGACTAGGCTACAGATAAGAAGGGAGATCTTGGCATCATGGAGCATCTTAACTCTCCAGGACATGTGCAACCTACTAGGGAATGCATTTGGAAAAGAGAGGAACATTCAAAGATGAAGCAAAGAACAAACAAACAAACAAATAATAACAACAAAACACTAAATCTACAGGCTGCCCTGTATCCCTTGTGTTATGCCATCACACTCATGTTCTCCTAAACTTGAGGCTGGGAAGATAGGTAACCAAGTAGGGGCCTGGGAAGGAAGTGCGGCCCTAAGTCAAGTCTGTCCAAAGTCTCTTGCCAGGTGATATTCTGGAATCCAACCCATTAACCTTTACCAAAGGACTTTCTCCCTTCCCAGATGCAAACCTGCAGTTTTCCAAAAGTCTGACCAGAAACCCCATGTACAGAGAATAAGGTGGACTAAACCCCTTGCATATCCCTAGTGGATCCTGTTTTTTACCTTATCAGATGGAATATCCTCATTGAAAGCCACCTTGTGATCTCAGTTATCAAAAAGATAGAGGAAGGACAAAAATACTGTCTTAGCAAATGTTTGAGATGTAACTTGAGAGTCACCAAAATGGCACATTTGCCTAAAAAATAAGACAACTAGTTGCTGCTCTCCACAGAAGCCATTCACACCCTATCTGGGTCCCTTTCTTTTAACCTTTGTGATTACAATTCAGGTTCAAATCTATCCTAATAATGTGACTCTTCTTGGGGAGCCCTCCTCTATGCTTTAGGTATGCTTCTGTCCTTTCCCAGAATACCTCCCATCTATGACTCAGGCTGGCTAACCCTGAAATTACTTTCTGTACTGAAGCCACAAATCCCGAGTTTACCTGAGTCAGAGTCCCTTAAAGGAAATGCTTCAGGTTACAGAGGATTAGAATGTGGAACAATATCTCAGTTACCAAGGTGTCCCCTGAGCATGACTCCAAAGGCAGTGACTATCTCAGAGGGTCTGACTGAAGAATCCTAGAATCCTTTCTTTCCTTGCTATTTCAAAAAGATTAATAAGACCACTCTGTTCTCCCCCAGTTATTTTTCATATCTAGTTAAGCACTTCCAGAAATCATCCTTTTGGATCTTGAGACTGTCAGTAATACAGATGCAGAATAAAAGGCTTTCGGGAATGTTTAGTCATTGGAAGGACAAAGATGCTTTAGTAAGCTACTGTATTTCAGACTCTTGTCCTTGCATTCCCTAAATGTATGGCAAAATCTCTTCTTGGCTCAGTGACAATGTTTCGATGTGTGCATGAAAAAGAAAATCAGGGAGTCCCTTTACATATTCTGTCATTTTCCTTGGCAAGACATTGCTTCACAACCAGAAATATCGCTGTCTTACTCAAGGATTTCAGTGATATTTTTTGAAAACAAGATAAGCTAATAAAAATTTCTGCTGAAATAGAGCAGCGTCGTCGTTCAAGCATCTTCTCTCCTCTTACAGCCTTGCCAGCCCAGCTGTGGGAAAGACCTGCAAACAGATTTCTGTTAGCAGAACTGTCAGTGTTCCCAAGTGAAAGTCAGAAGATTAGAAAATTTTGTTTATTTGTTTGTGTGACAATCTTTTTTAAAATGCATTTCTCATATATTACATCCAAATAGCAGTTTTCCCTTCCCCTTCTCCTCACAGTTCCTCCTCCTCTAACTCCTCTCTTCCCCAGATCCACTCCTCTTCCTTCTGCTTCAGAAAAGGGCAGGCTTCCAAGGACATCAACCAAACAAGGCATAAAGTTGGAATAAGACTAGACGCCTTCCCTCATATTAAGGCTGGACAAGGCAACCAGTAGGAGGAAAATGGCCTATAAGCATCAGAGATAGTCTCTGCTCCCAATATTAGAAGTCCCACACGAAGATCAAGTTATACAGCCATAACATATATATGAAGGAACTAGATCAGATCCACGCAGCTTCCTGATTGTCCGTTCAGTCTCTGTGAGCACCTATGAGGCCAGATTAGTTGTTTTTGTGGATTTTTTTTATGATGCCCTTGACCCCTCTGGCTCCCACAATTCCTCTCTTCTGCAATATTCCCTAAGCTCTGCTGAATGTTTGGCAATCGGTCTTTGCAACTGTTTCTATCAGTTGCTACATGGAGACTCTAATGATGACTATGCTAGCACACTGTCTACAACTATAGCAGAATATCATTCGTAATCATTTCATTGCCTTTTAAAATTTTGTTTTATTTTGTTGTTTTGTTTTTGCTGGGTGAGTTTGGTTCTATCCAGTCTTTGGTTCCTGGCCCATCAAGCAATGTCAGGCTTTGGCTCCCCCTTGTGGCATGGGTCTCAAGCTGGACCAGTCATGGATTGGCCGATCCCACAATTTTTGTACCATCCCAGCACATCTTGCAGGCAAGGCAAACTGTAGATCAAAGGCTTTGTTGTTGCGTTGGTGTCCCAGTCTCCACTGAAAATCTTGTCTGGATTACTAGGAATCTTAGCTAGAGTCACCCTCTTAGATTTCCGGGAATTTCCATTGCACTAGGTTTCTAGCTCATCCCAGAGATGCTAGCCAATTCCCGTTGTCACTCCCAGTATTCTCTCCTATATCCTCCCCTCACTTTGTCCCTCTTGTTCCTGTCCCCACCTGCACACACTCCACCAAGAAGACCAAGCTATATGCCATAACATGTGATATCTACTCTATTTCATGCACCCCCCAGCACTCCTTGCTACTTAACCCTGGGTCTGTGGATTATAGCATGATTATCCTTTACTTTATAGCTAATATCCAATTTAAATGAGTACATATCACGTTTGTCTTTCTAGGTTTGGGTTACCTCACTCATGATGATTATTTTCTAGTTACATCTATTTGCCTGCAAATTTCATGATGTTATTTATTTTTTAAAAGTGTGTGTCACCTCACAAAGCCAGATTCTTTTAAAAATAATGTATCCATTTTTATTTTATGTGCATTAATGTTTTGGTGTGAGGATGTCAGATCTTGGAGTTACAGGCAGTTGTTAACTGCCACATGGGTGCTCTGGAAGAGCAGTCAGTGCTCTTAACCACTGAGAGATCTCTCCTGCCCACGTTGTGTTATAATAGCTGAGTAATACTCCATTGTGTAAATATACCACATTATTATCTTTATCCATTCTTTATCCCCAGAGGGACATCTAGCTTATTTCTAGTTCCCAGCTATTACAAATGAAGCTGTTGTGAACATAGTTGAGCAAGTGTCCTTGTAGTATGATTGAGCTTCCTTCAAGTGTATGCTCAGAAGGGGTATACCTGGGTCTGGAGATACATCAATACCTACTTTTCTGAGAAACCACCATATTGATTTCGAAAGTGGCTATACAAGTTTGCACTCTCACCAGCGATGGAGTATTCACCTTGCTCTACATTCCAGCCAGCATGAGCTGTCGCTTGTGTTTTTTTATATTAGTCATTCTGACAGGTGTAAGACGGAATGTCAGTCATGGTGATTTGCATTTCCCTGGTGACTAAAAATGTTGAACATTTCTTTAAGTATTTCTCAACCATTTGAGTTTTCTTTGTTGAGAAATCTATGTTTAGATCTGTATCCTATTTTTAAATTGGATTATTTGTTTTTTATGTCTAGTTTCTTGAGTTCTTTATATATTTTGGAAATTAGCCCTCTGTTAGATGTAGTGTTGATGAAAATCTTTGCCCATTCTGTAGGCTACCCATTTGTCTTATTGGCGATGTCCTTTGACTTACAGAAGCTTTTCAGTTTCATGAGGTCCCATTTAATAATTACTTATTTTAGTACCTAAGCTATTGCTATTGGTGTTTAATTCAGGAAGTTGTCTCTTGTGCCAATGTGTTACAGGCTATTCCCTACTCCCTCTTCTTCAGGTTCAGTTATCTGGATTTATGCCGAGGTCTTTGATCGACTTGGACTTGAGTTTTGTTCAGGGTGATAGATATGGATCTATTTGCATTCTTCTGCATGCAGACATACAGTTTGATCAGCACCATTTATTGAAATTTTTACTTTCTTTATTCCAGTGTGTATTTCTGACTTCTTTGTCAAAAATCAGGTGTCCAATAGGTGTGTGGACTTATGTCTGGGTCTTCAGTACAAATCCATTGATCAACCTGTCTGTTTTTATGACAATGCCATGAGATTGTGTTGCTATATTTCAGTAATAGAGCTTAAAATAGAGCTCTAGAATTTCGTTTGTTGTACAGGATTGTTTTAGCTATATTTTTATATATGAAGTTTAGTATTGTTCTTTCAAGTTCTGTAAAGAATTATGTTGTGTAGGTAGAGACTGTTTGTTTGTTCCCAGTTGCCCAGACCTGAAATAAAGACACAGAAACTGTATTAATTAAAGCACTGCTTGGCCTATTAGCTTAGGATTCCTATTAACTAACTCTTACATCTTAAACTAACCCATTCCTATTATTTTATATTTTACCACAAGGCTCGTGGTTTACTGGTAAAGTTCCAGGGCATCTGTCTCCTTCAGCAGCTACATGGCGTCTCCCTGACTCTGCCTTCTTTTCTCCTCTATTGTCTTGGAATTCCTGCCTTGCTCTATTCTGCCCTGCCATAAGCCAAAGTCGCTTCTTTATTAACCAATGGCAATAAAACATATCCACAGCATACAGAGGGTAATCCCATATCAATGTTGGAATTTTGAGGAGGATTGTGTTGAATTTGTAGATTGCTTTTGGTAAGGTGGCCATTTTTACTACGTTAATCCTACTGATCCATGAGCATGGGATATCTCTCTATCTTCTGAAATCTTTAAATCTTTTAATAAAGATTAAAAAATATTAATCAGAATCACAGGCAAGAGAGGTGTGCATCCCCCCTCCCTTTCTGAATAGAAAGGTAGGTAGGGACCTACTTTCAAACAAAGTACCAACTACTTAGGAGATTGTCACCTGCAGTTCCCTTATTGTTAGCAATGTACACTAATGTGATTCCTGGTTAGACTTGATGAAGTGATGTTTGTGGGTCATTATTTGTGGTTGACAGGTCACATTATCTTTACTTCCCATACAGTATATTCTGTAAGTTTTTACAGATGTTCAGTGTCATGTATCCACCATGACAATACCACACAGAACACTATCCCTGGAAATCACAAATCATTTTCTGTGCACCTAGTTTGCTTCATCCATAATCTGATATAGTGATGATGATAGAACATATTACCTTTGACCTAATGAAAATTCAGGTTTCCCACTTTATTCTGTATTCCTCACTATGGCACACTTTATGCACTCACCTTGGTGTTTCCAAGCTTGAACAATCACAAATAAAAACACTATAAGCACCTATGCATAGGAAGTGATAAGCACATGATTTCAACTCATTTGGAAAACTAAGGTTATGGTAGTTTGATCATATAGTATCAGTGTGTTAGATTTATAAGAAACTGGCAGATTCCTTCCAAATGTCTCCACAGTAAAACGTATTCCCTGTTGGATAATATTTTCTAGTGCTTAATGGTATGATTACTTTGGATTTTAGCTTTTCCAATAGGTGTGTTAAAGTGTATATCTGTTTAAATTTGCAGTTTGGTGGTGACTACTGATATATTTTTATATGATTACTTTTCCTTTTCAAACCTTCTTTAGTATTGTTTAAAATATCCATTTAAAATCACATTTATTACAGTTTTACTTATTCTCTTATGTGCATACCTCTCTCTCTTTCTCTCTTTCTGTGCGTGCGTGTGTGTGTGTGTGTGTGTGTGTGTGTGTGTGTGTGTGCACTCATAGATTTGTGGGAAAGTAGAGGTCAAAGGACAGCTTGTATGGGTTCGTGCTCTCCTTTCATGGGTCTCAGTAAACTGCCTAGGTTCATCACACTTAGCAACAAATGCCTTTTCCCACTAAGCCACCATGCCAATGCTATATCTATTTTTACTACTAGAGTTGTTTGTTTTTTATCCTGTTGAGATTTGAAAGCTCTTTGCAAATGTTGTATAAGTCCTTTGTTAGTAAGTACTGTGGTATATTTTTCCTGGCCTTTGAACTATCTTTTTCTTCTTATAATTGTATCTTTTGCAAAGGTATTTAATTTTGATAGAGTCCAAGATATAAATTTTTCTTTCAGGACTCCTGCTTTTGGAATATGTGAAAAGTTATTGCTAATCTTTCTTTTCTACCAGAAATTTCATGGGCTCATGCTTTGTGTTAGTGTTTATGTTCTTACTTGCAGTTGATTCTTGTAAAAAATATAGTCTGTGTATAGCATCCTTAGCACATGCTCTTACAGGATATACCCCTATATAGTTGATAATAATAATGTTAGTTTAAATAGAGTTTTTATGATAAAAATAAAACAAGAAAGTGTCACACAGCTAGAACACATGACTGTCTATTGAGAAGCGGTATAGACTGTGGCTTAGGCTAATGATTAACAAAAACAAATGAGTCCCAGTAGCCTAGCAACTTAAATTTTTTAACCTTAATGTTGGGAGATGTGTCCACAGCTTTCAGAGTACACTACAGGTAAAACAAAGGGTTGAAAATAACTTAGAGTAAGATGTTTTTATTAAATAGCTTTGAGGAGAAAAACCCAAGAAGATAATCCAAGGCTTTAGGAAGGCACATAGTTGAACGAAGAACTCATTAAGATCATGGAACAAGAATGAGCGAAGCATCCCAGTTATTATTAGTTGGCATGCCTTTCCTGCTAGGATTGGTTGATGACCATAGGCAATGATTAATTTCTTATACCCACTTCTGCCCTCAGTCTCCTGATATAAAAACCCTGTTGATGAGTGGGTATGCTCCCTAAAGATTTAACGTAGAACTGACTGATTGTTTTTCTCATATCAAAGTTTAGGTTGGTGATTCCTTTAAGAGTCCTTATAAGATTACCTTTTAATAAGTAATGAAGTGATTTGTCCTGTCTCTGTAGTTGCAAAAGGTAGCCTGCCAATAAATGAATATCTTCCTTGCTTACAAACTATTAATCTATAACAAATTGCTTGGGTATGAATGTATGTGGGGTCTTGGGGATAATTTGTTTTTCATCGTAGTATGTAAAATGTTTAATCATGTAAGAGATATGGAAAACATTCTTTTTTTTTTTTACTTCTACTCATTTTATTCATTCACTTGAAAAACAGGATGCAACCATATTGCAAGTTTTATATTGCCTGAAAGATTTTTATGGGATATATAAGCTGTAAAGGAAAGAATAAAGTTAAAGTTAAAAAAGAGTTAGAAGGAAAACATCAAGAATGAGGGAAGAATTTCTTTTGAGCCCTGTACTGCTGGAGGCTGTTCTCCCAGGCAGTGTGTGTGTATGCGTGTGTGTGTGTGAGAGAGAGAGAGAGAGAAAGAGAGAGAGAGAGAGAGAGAGAGAGAGAGAAAGAGAGAGAGGGGGGGTGGGAGAGAGGGAGAGACTGTATATGAAGAAACAAGTTGTGCATAGTAGATGTTTGCTTTCTCCTCGTCTATGTTACTTATATGAGATAAAGTCTCAGTGCTTGTGAAGCACTGTCAAGCCTGTTGAAATCAGCAAGGTCTGGAAAGCTTTTAATGGTGGTAGGATTAACTAGAGCCTTATCTATGTTTCCCGTTCCAGGAAGAGTAAAGTATTGAGAAGAAGGGGTCTAAACAAGACTGGGCTAGTACCAGAAGTTGTAAGTCTGGCTGTAAGTGACCTTTTCCCCTCCAAGTCTTCACTCTCAATGCTCACGTGATAGACACAGAAGTTCTTTCTGTTCTACCTAAGACTTGTATGTGAGCCTCACCTTCAGGACAAGGCTCTGATGCTCACTCACATGTGTTTGTCAGTCTGGAAAGAAGGAAGTAAAGAATGTATGTTATTTCATCCTCTAAGGTCAATGGCAGTAGACAAGTGGAAACAGCATTAGTACTATGACACCTAAACTCTCTTGCCCACTTCTGAAAACATCCTGCCATCACTGTGGTGCTCTTTATCTGATAATAAGTTATGCAGAGACAGTGAGATCTTCCCTGGAGGAACATCCTTGTCTTGCCTTTTTTCTCAATTTCAGGAGTCCGTGGGGTATTAAGGAAGAAGATGTAAGCATGACTTGACATGCAGAGGTTTAGAGATTTTCCCATAGTACCTCAGAGGAGGTACTGACCTCATCACAAAGATCACAGAATGAAGACTCAGCATCCGTGTGACTCAGTGAACTTCATGGCTGGCCTTCTAAAGCAAAGCCCAAAGTTATTACTTCTGCACACACTATTGTCCAAGCAAACATTTGATTTTCTCTGGATTCCTCAAAGTGGTAGCAAATAACTTCTCTACATTTCATCATGTTAAAGTGGTCAGTTGTATCTGATGTCCTGCCAAAGGGGCAGAGAGAATGTATTCACTAGGCCTTGTGTGTAACTAGAAAGCTGACAGCTATGGGAGTGTCAGACTAAGACCTTGTGTTCTCAACAAGCTCCTGTTAATTGAGCCTGCTGCAATTTCTGAGAGACATTAGGCATCCACATAGATGTTATCATGTTATAAAATATTTCCTGAAACCTATGAGATGCTCCCGAGGGGGAAGTGTGTGCCTTGGTCACATAAGTTTGGGAAGCATTGCAATTCCCCACTCCTATTTCAGTCAGCTTCAGGGCCTATGTGACATTTTCCAGGCTTTGACAACTCCAGCAGAATAGGGATAATTTACCTTAGCATTTTGTATACAGATATGTCTGCACAAGACCCTCCTTCATGC
The DNA here is from genome assembly GCA_004026605.1 of Ondatra zibethicus. Lineage (NCBI taxonomy): Eukaryota > Metazoa > Chordata > Mammalia > Rodentia > Cricetidae > Ondatra > Ondatra zibethicus. The sequence goes on along the minus strand of PVIU01003008.1, from coordinate 48,201 downwards.
AATGCAAACATTATCCTCCAGGACTACTAAACCATGAGCAGCTGCTACATAGCTGTAAGGTCTAAACTGAAGACTATGGAACCTCTGCTTAGGGTGCCCTCTCCACCAACTGCCATGTATTTCAGACTAAGCTAAGAACAAGAGGACTTTCTTCTTTCCTGAAGTGGTGATTGGACAGACTTGCTATGACTTCATCTTGTGTTTAAAGTGTGTTGCAGAGGAAAGCATGGGCTACATTTTAGAAATAGTTAGGTTTCCCTGAGTATACAGTCTGCAAGGAAGGCTCTATAAAGAAATAGTGATTTGACTGTTTTTTGTGGTCTCTCAAGATCAAGGACATGGAGAGGATGAAGGTCAGGTGTGTTCAAATAAGCATTTAAAGCAATTATGTAATGTGGGATTCCCCTCTGTATGCTGTGATTACCATTAATGAATAAAGAAAACTGGCTTGGCCTGATAGGGTAGAAGAGAGCTAGGTGGGGAGAACTAAACTGAATGCTGGGAGAAAGAAAGGCAGAGTCAGAGAGAAGCCATGTAGCCCTGCCGAACACAGACTCTGGAACTTTACCTGATAAACCAGAGCCATGTGGCGATACACAGACTACTAGAAATGGGTTAAATTAAGATGTAAAAGTTAGCCTATAAGAAGTTAAAGCTAATGGGCCAAGCAGTGATGTAATTAATACAGTTTCTGTGTGGTTATTTTGGGTCTGAGCAGCCGGGCAGCCAGAACGACTAAGAGCCCAACCCCCCTGCTACAAGTTTGCTTTGCTAAGACCATGCTTCCTTTATGAAGGTGAAAGTAGACTAGCCAGGCCTACTTTCAAAGTCCCACTAGGCAGCCTCAACTCTTACTGTGTCCTGCTGCCACTGAGCTGTGGAGCAGAGTGGATGCCACGTCCATCACTGCAAATTATATTAACTTTGTTTTGGGGGTGTTATTGTTTAGCTTATTACGTATTTCTCCTTGAGAAGACCTGTTCATTGGAATGGAAAGTGGTTTTTGTAAGCTGCAGAACTTTTGGCAGCCACCTTTGCTGCCGTGCCGAGGCAGCTTTTGTCATTAAAATACATCCATTCTCCAGTGGAGTCCTCTATCCATCACTTCTCTTGGAAAGTAGACTTAGATTTTCGGGATCAAACATGTTGGAAACAAATGCTCAGGTGTGGTGGGAAAAGGATGTGGGCAAGTCTCAGCAAAGGGGATTGGCTTTCACAGTGAAATAGGAATATCCTTAGTTGCAGGAAGGATACAGGGAGGGTGCTACAGAAAAGTAAATCAAGTTGCAGGATTTTGTGCTGCTATGTGAGACTACTCAGTGCTGAGGTTTTAATTTGCTCTGTTGTTTTTTTTTTTTTGTTTTGTTTTGTTTTGTTTTGGTACGGACTGATTTCATGGAGGATAAGCCTCAGTTCGAACTGGCATTAAGGCAAAAAGCTTGGACAGTATCACTAAATCATTTCTCTTAATATTTCACAGGTCAGGAGCTTTGTGTGGCAGTTCAGTGAGATGAGTGGTTTTGGTAGCCTATGGATTTAAGCATGGATGTGTTTTCTGTTTTTCTTAGTGACAGTTGAATGTTCTCACTTCTGTGTCCTGTGGAATGGATACTTTACTGAGGAAACATGAAGGCTGAAGGAAGTTCTGCACTTCACCAAAGACCAGCCTGTGCGATTAGATGTTGCTGGGTTTTAAACAAACAAACAATAGCTCTACTCCAGGTCCTATGACCTCCCCAGCAGTGGTCTTTCAACCAAGATTACAGTGGCAGACATAAAATTCTTTTCTGTGGAGGTGTCCACAAAACTCATCAGAAAGCAGTTAGGTACCACATAACAGTCTTGCCACTGTTGTATTTGTGGGTACATCTTTGCCTGGTGGGTTAGTATTGTAGCATTCAGATTCCAACACTGGATAAGAACCGATGTCTTCTTCTTCTTCTTCTTCCGTTTTTTTTTTTTTTTCTGGCAGCCTGCTGAATGCTTTCCAGTATTATGAGAGCTTTCATCAGTGAGAAATTTCTGATCATCTCAGGATTGATTTTTCTGTGTCCTGCAATCAGATTGGGCATTATATTCAGCAATACAGTCTTAAAATGTAGTTATTGTCAATAACCAAGGGCAAAGGAAATATCCTTTGTTGGGACAGAGATCTCTGGGACCTCCTTGACCAATAACACCCAAGAAAGTGCCTCACACCTTACGCTGTGAGTTTTCCTTTAATAACGTATATATATCTTCTGGGGGTACCATTGTTCACCCGTGCAGAGCAGCGTCATTTGAACTCAGTTTTTATTTTAAAGTTAAATTTGAAATTAGCTTACGGACAGATTTCTATAGGGCCTTTCCCCATATTATTAGTTTAGGATAAGCTACCCATTACCTCCGATCTTCTATCCCCACTTAATATTTTACCCCCAATATCACCCTCTTTCTTCTATACCTCATGTATTCTACTGTCTCCAATTATATCTTTAATGAGGTTGTGAGATAGTAAGCTTCCATATGGCCTTTCCATATACTAATCACAATAGGTATAGAAAAAGCCTTAACAAAATTTGACATTCATTCATGATAAAAGTCAAAGTCACAGAGCTAAGGACTAGGGGAGTTAGCTGTCTCCCCACATATTTATACACCCACCCCTTTCTGATTGTGCCTTTCTACCTTCATTATCTACTTCTTTACTTTTGTTTCACCTATGGTCTCCAGTCTCCTCCACTGTCCCATCTCTTCCAGCTCTATGGTCTCCAGTCTCCTCCACTGTCCCATCTCTTCCAGCTCTAGGGCCCTTTTCTACTTTCCAAGCTTCCAATCCAAGCTAAACACACAAAACAAAAGTAGAAAACTGGATCCAAGAATCCATGTACGAGGGAGAGAAGACAGCATTCATCTCTCTGGGCCCAAGTTTCACCACTTAGCATAATTTTTTTCCAGATTCATCCATTTATGTGCAAATTCCGTGATTTCATCTTTCTTTATAACTTACTGATATTTTGTTGTGATATAAGCTGCATTTCTTATCCATCCAACTATTAGTGGACATGTAGGTTTAGTCAATTTTCTATGTGTTGTGAATAGATTAACAATGGACATGGATATTTGATTGTCTCTGTGGTAGGTATAAAGTCCTTTGGGGAATAAAGAAACAGAAAAGGAAATCAGAGAAACATCACCTTTCATGATAGCCACAAATAGCATAAAGTATCTTGGGCTAACACTAACCAAGGAAGTAAAAGATCTATTTGACAAGAACTTTAAGACCTTGAAGAAAGAAATCGAAGAGGATACCAGAAAATGGAAGGATCTCCCATGCTCCTGGATTGGTAGGATCAATATAGTAAAAATGGCAATTCTACCAAAGGCAATCTGTAGATTCAATGCAATCCCCATCAAAATCCCAACAAAATTCTTCATAGACCTTGAGAGAACAATAACTAAGTTTATATGGAAAAACAAAAAGCCCAGGATAGCCAAAACAATGCTATACAATAAAGGAACTTCTGGAGGCATTACCATCCCTGACTTCAAACTCTATTACAGAGCTACAGTAATGAAAACAGCTTGGTATTGGCATAAAAACAGAGATGTTGACCAACAGAATCGAATCGAAGACCCAGATATTAATCCATCTCATATTTGACAAAGAAGCTAAAATTATACAATGGAAGAATGAAAGCATCTTTAACAAATGGTGCTGGCATAACTGGATGGCAATATGTAGGAGAATGAAAATAGATCCTTATCTACCACCATGTACAAAACTCAAGTCCAAATGGATTAGAGACCGCAATATAAATCCGACCACACTGAACATGATAGAAGAGAAAGTGGGAAGTAGCTTGCAATACATGGGCACAGGAGACCACTTCCTATGTAAAACCCCAGTGGCACAGACAATAAGAGTAACAATGAATAAATGGGACCTCCTGAAACTGAAAAGTTTCTGTAAAGCAAAGGACACAGTCATTAAGACAAAAAGGCAACCTACTGAATGGGAGAAGATCTTCACTAACCCCACATCAGACAAAGGTCTGATCTCCAAAATATACAAAGAACTCAAGAAACTAGACATTAAAATTCTAAATTACCCAATTAAAAAATGGGATAATGATCTGAACAGAGAATTCTCAACAGAAGAAGTTCAAATGGCCAAAAGATACTTAAGGTCATGTTCAACTTCCTTAGCAATCAGGGAAATGCAAATCAAAACTTTGAGATACCATCTTACACCTGTCAGAATGGCCAAAATCAAAAACACCAATGATAGCCTATGCCGGAGATGATGTGGAGTAATGGGAACACTCATCCATTGATGGTGGGAATGCAAACTTGTGCAACTACTTTGGAAATCAGTGTGGCAGTTTCTCAGGAAATTGGGAATCAACCTACCTCAGGATCAAGCAATACCACTCTTGGGAATATACCCAAGCGATGCCCACTCATACTACAAATATACATTTGTTCAACTATGTTCATAGCAGCATTATTTGTAATAGCCAGAATCTGGAAACAACCTAGGTGCCCCTCAATGGAAGAATCGATCAAGAAAGTGTGGAATATATACACATTAGAATACTACTCAGAGGTAAAAAACAATGACATCTTGAATTTTGCATGCAAATAGAAAACACTATCCTTAGTGAGATAACCCAAACCCAAAAAGATGATTATGGTATGTACTCACTCATTAGTGGATCTTAGCCATAATCAAAGGACATTAAGCTTATAGCTCACAAGCCTAGGGAAGCCAAATAGCAAGGTGATCCCAAAGAAAAACATATATAGATCCTCTTGGAAATTGGAAGCAAACAAGATCTCAGGGCAAAAGTTGGAAGCATGAGAGTAGGGATAGGGGTGGAGGTAGGGGTGGGGGTGGGAGTGTGCAAAGGGGAGGGGGGGAGGGAGAGGGGAGAAGGTGTTCTAAGAGGCACACGAGCCTGCTTTTGGTCCCAGCAGCCGCCCGGCTCCCGCTGCCTGGTGCCTGACTAGCTTATACCCAAAATAATTACACGGAAACTGTATTCATTTAAATACTGCCTGGCCCGTTAGTTCTAACCTCTTATTGGCTAACTCTCACATATTATTTTAGCCCATCTCCATTAATGTGTATCACCACTTGAGTTGTGGCTTACCGGCATGAGTCTAACCAGTGTCCATCTTGTGCTGGAGAAGCATGGCGTCTCCCACACTGCCTTCTCTCTCCCAGCATTCTATTCTGTCTACTCCGCCCACCTAAGGGCTGCCCTATAAAAAGGCCAAGGCAGTTTTCTTTATTCATTAATGGTAATCACAGCACACAGAGGGATCTCCCAAATCATCCCTGAGGACCCTCCTACACCAAGAAGTGAAGGACTGGGGAGAGCTTGGGGGAGTGGGAGGGTGGAAATGGAGGAAGGGTGGATATTGGAGAAGTGAATAAGATATCTACATTAAGGGAGTCATTTTAGGATTGGCAAGAGACTTGGCTCTAGAGGGGATCCCAGGTGTCCATGGGAATGTCCCCAGCTAGGTACTTGGGCAGCAGAGGAGAGGGTGCCTGAACTAGCCTTGTCCCATAGTCACATTGATGAATATCTTGATCATCACCATAGAAATTTCATCTGATGGATGGAGATAGAGACAGAGACCTACATTCACATCAGAGCAATGGACTGAGCTCCCAAGGTCCATTTGAAGAGCAGAAGGTGGGAGAAGATGAGCAAGGAAGTCAGGACCACAAGGGGCTGGTCCACCAACTGAGACAGTGTGCCTGATCTAATGGGAACTCACCAAATCCAGCTGCACCAGGACTGAATGAGCATATGATCAAACTGGAATCTCTGAATGTGGCTGCCAATGGGGGCTGACTGAGAAGCCAATGATAATGGCACTGGGACCTATCTCTTCTGCATATATTGGCTTTTTGGGAACCTAGTCTATATGGATGCACACCTTCCTAGGCCGGGATGGATGGGGGAGGCCCTTGGGCTTCCCGCAGGGCAGGTTACCCTGCCCCCTCTTAAGGAAGCAGAAGGAGGGAGGGAGGGGTAGTGGGGGATCAGGAGGGGACTGGAAGAAGGGGAGGAAGTGTAAATTTTTGAATGAAAAATAAAAGAATATGAAAAAAATAAAGTCCTTTGGGCATATGCCTAGGAATGATATTCTAGGGTCATATGACAATTATGGTTCTAGTTTTCAGAAAGCTCTAGGCTGATTTCCAAGGTGGGTCTTTACAGCTTTACAAACTGTATAAAAGTATCCTCCTTTTTGCCATTTGTACACGAGCATTTGTTTTGCTTTGTTTTCCTGATGATGGACACTGTGACAGGAGTGGAACCTAATGTTAAAGTAGTTTTAATATGTGTTTTCCTGATGGTAAGGATATTTAAAACTTTAAGAGTATTTCCTGGCATTTGTATTTCTTCTTTTGTAGATTTTCTGTTCAGTTCTATAACCTAGTTTTTAATTGCATTGTTTAATTTTTAATGTTCAATTTTTAAATTTCTTTATATATTCTGCACACTAATGTGTCAGATGAATAGCTGGCAAAGATTTTCTTCCATTTTGTCAGCTGCTCTTTCAGTCTCTTCCCAGTTCCCTTTGCTGTGCAGAAGCCCTTTAGTTTCATGAAGCCCCATTTTTCAGCTGTTAATCTTATTTACTGCCTAACTGGAAAATCTTTTATACTTAGAAAGTCCTTACTCATGTCTACAAGGCCATTGACATTCTAACTCTTTCTCTAGCAATTTCATGATTTCGTGTCTTAGAATAAGGTCATTGATGCCTTTGGAGCTGAATGTCATGTATGGTGAGAGATAAAATATCGTTTCATTTTCTGAACGTTGATACCCACTTTTACATCACCATTGTTTATGGTTCTGTCTTCTGTATATGTATTTGGTATTTTGTAAAAGAGAGATAACTATAGTTGTGTGGACTTACATCTGGGTCCTCAGTTCCACTGCTTTGACTATGAATATGTTTCTGTGCTAATATAATGCTATTTCTATTGCTGTGTCTCTGTAGTTTTATTTGAAATCAAGCACTTTCTTTTACCAAATTAATTTGGTTACTCTTAGTCTTTTGTAGATCCACATACTTTTTTGAATCCTACCGCCCCATATCTATAAAGAATAACCTTGGGATTTTGGTTGGATAACCAATTTCAGAAGATTAATTCTTCAATAGTCATAGAGGTTTTTTTTTTTCATCTCTGATGTCCTCTTCAGTGTCTTCACTGAAGGAATCTTCAGTGTCTAAAACTTTCATTGTGTATGTCTTTCCTTTTACTGGCTATTTATTTCAAGGCATTTGTGTGTATGTGTGACATTATAAATGGAATTGTTTACCTGATATTGTTTCACTCTGTTTGTCATCTGTACATAGGGAGGGTACTGATTTTTATTTGTTAATTTTTAATTCTGTCACTTGCTTTATCTGTTTATCCACACTAAGGGGATTTTGATGAAATCTTTAGGGTATCTTATACATAGAATCATATCATCTATGAAGAGGGACACTGTTTCTACTTGTATCCTTTAGTTTTCTTCTGTTATCATAGTGTTCCAGCTAAGATTTCAAGCACCACATTAAACAAAATGTAATGGATACGTCTGTTTTGTTCCCGTTTTTAGTGGGAAGTCATTAAGTGTTTCTCAATTCATTATCATATAGGCTATTATATTACTGTATTAAGATATACTCCCCCCACCAGTCCTTAGCTATGTGACACTGACTTTTATCATGAATGAAAGTCAAATTTTGTTAAGGCTTTTTCTACGTCTTTTGCAATGATTGTGTGATTTCTTTTATCTCATTATGTGAAATACATTTATTGATTTAGATATGAGGAATTATCCCTACATCACTTGAGTGAAACCAACTTTGTCATCATTATTGTTGGTACTCAGCTTTTTCTTTGGAATGCCTTCATACAGGCTTATAAATTTTCATAGAGTGTACATTTATTTTCATTCAATTTTAGAAAATTTTCTATTTATGTCATTGTTTCTTCAGTTATTCATACATCATTTCATAGCATGTTGTTTAATATTATGAGTTTGTGAACTTTTGTATCTTTTATTGCTGCTGGTAGCTAACTTTATTGCTGCTGGTAGCTAACTTGGTTCTATTGTGGTCAGATAGAATACAGGTATGCTTTCATTTCTCTTACAATTTATTGTCTTGCTCTGTGTCTTTAGATGTGATAGGCTTTATGGAGTGAGGCCCATAAGCTGCTAAGAATAATATGTATCATTAAGTGTGTCTCTTAGAACCATTTTATTTATGATGTCATTTAACTCCAATGTTTTTTTTTCCCACAATGACTTGGTGTGGGACAATTCTGTATTCTGTCAATTATGTTTTAAATAAATGCTTATTGGCCAGTAGCCAGGCAGGAAGTATAGGCGAGACAACCAGACAGGATGTAGAAGTGGGGCAATTAGAACAGGAGTATTCTGGGAAGAAGGAAGCTCTCTCTCTGCAGTCTTGTCCAGACACAGAAGAAGCAGGATGTGACCTGCCCTGCTTAAAAGGGCACCGAGCCATGTGGCTTACATATACTAGAATAATGGGTTAATATAAATTATAAGATTTAATAAGAAGCCTGAGCTAATGGGCCAATCAGTTTATAACTTATGTAGACCTCTGTGTTATTTTTTTGGAACCATACTGGCTGTGGGAACTGGGCAGGACAGAGACCCCAACAAGCAGGCACTCCTGTTACAATGACTTATTGGTGGGAATTAGACAACACCACCACCAATAGTCATGGTTATTATTAATCTATAGATTTTCACATAGTAGTATTTGTTTCATGAAATTTTATGCACCTATGTTTGTAACTTGTATTTTTAGGTTTGTAATGTTCTCTTAATGGATTCTTCAGTAGATGAGTATAAAGTCACTTGCTTTATCACTCCTATTTTGCAGATTCAAAGTCCATTTTTTCAGATATTAGAATAGCTACTCCTGCTTGTTTCTTATTTACATCTCCTTGGAAAAATCTGTTTCATTATTTTACCCTAAAATGGTGTCTAACTTTGGTAATGAGCTCTGTTTCTTAGGACCAGCAGAAAAGATGCATCCTCTTTTCCAATCCAATCTGCTTATCTCTGTCTCTTTATTGTGGAATTGAAAACATTAATATTTAGAGTTGTATTTCCTCTCACTGTTAATTTTATGTTTTTGCAGACCTCTTTTAGACAGTAATTTTGGTATTGAGTTCTCTTTGATTTATTTATCCTTCTTCCTAATCTGAAGTGTTCTTTCTGGTGTCCTATGTTCAGCAGAATTTGTACTCATGAATTCCTTTATTCTACTTATTATGACAAGTTTTTAATTCAACCTTCAACTTTAATGGATAGTTTTGCTGGGTATACTAATCTGTTTTGGCAGACTATTGAGCTTGCAGAATATTGTTCTAAGCCTTTTTGGCTTTAAATGTTTCTTTCAAATAATCTGGTGTTTTCCCAGTATAGCTGCCTTCATGGTGACTTGATCCTTCTCTCTTAAAACTTTCAATACCTTTTAAAAATCTATGGCTTTAATATTTTAACTACAATGTGCTATAGGAAATTTTTTTTCTGGTTGTCTCTATTTGCTGTTCTTTAGGTCTCCTACCTGGATGAATGTCTTTCTTTAGATTTGGTATTCTTCTATAATTTTATTAAAAACATACTTTGAAGAAAAGATATTCTTTTCTTCTTCTATGTCTATTATTAGAACACTTGATCATTTCATGGTGTCTCAGAGCTCTCCACGTGCTCCACTCATTTTTTTTCTTGAGTGGGCCAACTCTTCTTCCCTGCATCCTTGATACTCTTTTTCATGTGAACAATTCTGTTGGTAACATATTTCCATTGAACTTTTAATTTAGTTTATTGAGGGCTTTTTTTTTGGCTAGCATTATTTCAGTTTGATCTTCTTTCAACAATTCCCTTTTTCAAATTCTCCTTTTATTTCTTAAATAAACTTCTTTATTTCATTCAGCCCTTTCTTTTCATCCTTTTGGAGTACAGTAATATCTTCTGTAATTTGCTTTAATATAATTATAATTATTCCTTTAACTTTTTTGGTCCAGAACTTATTTCAGGTCATTTTCATTAGGAGCTATTACTTAGGATTAATTATTTTTGAGGAAGATGTTCTAGCTTACATTTTAATGAAAATTAAATTGAAAGAAAATTAGAATTATTTTGTTAATCAAGTTTTTCTTACTCTCTTTTTATTTTCAATTTTGAAAAAAATAAAATTTTTAAACATTCTTTCAGTGAAGATCTTTACAATGTGTAGAGCACCACATCCTAGTAGGGTTGAGCTGATCTTTCCTCTGTGGACTTGGATTAAATCCAGAGGTTCTGAATCTCATGTTCGTCTGATTGTCATACTGTCCTGTGTCAGCTCAGGCTTCTTACCTGCATCTAAAGTCTGTGCTTTTGGTTGGGGAGCCCTTTACACATAACTACTATGAGTCAGATCTGATCCAAATCCTGGGTTTTCAGGTCCTGTTGATGCATCTGCAAGTGATGGAGCGCCCCATGTATTGGTTGGCTTAACGTAGGGTCAGATCCAGTACTTGGGGTCAGATCAGATTCTCATTCTCTGCTGAAAAAAAAATGCTGTGGCATTTTTTCTGAGAAAATAATAAATCAGACACACACACACACACACACATACAAACACACCAGTTTACAGGAAATAATGACTTGTTTTAAAAGTGAGTTAGTCTGATTTTTTAATAGAACATACCTTTCCACTTACATATAGGCATTTATTGCATAAATACTTTGCAATTCTGAGTGTATAAGCACTGAAGATTTAAAAATTTACCCAAAGCATTTCAGAATTATCAATTATGTCCCCAATAGAATTGTCCTTTACTGCAGTTCTTTGTAGGAACAGGGACAGAACCAAGATCTTTATACAGTCACACATTTACTAATTTGGAGCTACATGACAAGCTAGCTTTGTTCTTTTTAAATTTTGTTGTCTGATTTTTATATCCAGAATAAGTTAGCTGATTTAACGTTTGTACACTGATACCAAATTCTTGCTAGCCTTAGTAATTATTTCTAGTGCATTTCTTCTTGAGTTTTAGTGTTTTCTACATAAAAAAATAAGACTATGTGACTTTTATTTGCATAGTTGGGGCTCATGAGACCATAAAGTGCTGACTTGGCAAGACCAGAAATCATTGCTTCATTTTTCTCCTTACAGAGAAGTCATAAAACCTTTCATCAGTTTGTGTGAGGCTGGCTAGAGACTTGAACATAGTTTTCTTGTTGTTGAAGAATTTCTGTTTCATTGTTAGTTTTTTTGGAGGTTTTATTTTATTTTCATACTATAATTTAACCTCACTCCCTTCCCTTCTTTCCCTCCAAACCTTACCATCTACCCCTCCACATTGTTCTTTATATTCATGCCTTTTTTCTTCACTAATCATTATTGAGTGCCTACGTGTAAATGTATATTCCTAAATACATACATACACATATATATAAAATATATATTCCTAAATACAATCTATTCAGGCTGTATAATGTTATGTGTATACATGTTTTCAGTGTTAACATTTTAGTACCAGAAAACCAATTGCTGTGCTCTTTCTTGTGGAAAACCATTTCCCTTGCTCCCAGCTTACCCCAGTTGCCTATAGTTCTTTGCATTGAGGCCTGGTAGGCTTTCCCCAATCAACTTTGTCATGTCCATTGGTATCATCATTGTTCAGCTCATGTTTGGATAGTAATGTTGGTGAGAATTTAATGGTATAGCTTCTGATATTCCTAGGAGATAATCTCACTGCAAACTCCCTAATACTGTGGCTCTTACAATCTTTCTGCTCCTTTTTCAGCAGTGTTTTCTGACCCTTAGATGCAGGAAAGTTTTGTGGATGTATCTGTCGGAACTAGGCTCCACACTCTGTATTTTAATTGGTTGTGGTTTCTGTGGTGGTCTCTGTCTGTTGAAAAGAGAAGTTTTATTGACATAGGATGAATACTTAAATTCAGTGGGTCTAAGAGCAAATGTTTATAGATTGTTGTTAGGGATTATGCTACTTTATAGTAAAGTAGTGATTATAGATTCTCCTCTAATATTCATCACTTCACTAGCATAATTATCTGGGATTGCAGGACCTGACACAGTTTCTCTCTTTTTGAGTGGGTCTTGGATACAATTAAAGAGTTACTGACAAGGAATCTTTAGGATTATCATGACATGCTAGTCATTGATAAAGTTTATAGGTATCATAGCTGGATGAGACAGTTGGTTGTCTCCCTCCATTGGAAGATTATATGATGCCTACTGTTTCCATGAGAGTTTGGGGGTCTCTGGGACCTGGTTCTTAAGAGTATGATATCATTTCATCAATTAGAATTTAACCTTCCACCTCAGGCATTAACCACAGCAACAGCAATGGGTGGTAGGTTTGGGAATCCTTTTCAACAACCCTGGCCAAGAAATCATAAAAGTGCTTCACATGGCTGGTATTAGGGATTTTGTTAGGGAGTTTTTTGGCACTAGAAGGGAAGACTGTCGGCACTGATGAGAGAAGTTCATTAAAATGATACGTATTTATATGTGCAATTCTACACATTAAAGGCATTTCAAGTAAATAGTTAATGGTGTGGTTTCTTTTGGAATTTTCAGACTCTTATTGTTATTTTACCCACCCCCTCCTTCTTCTGTATTACTGATCTTCCAATCCTTAATGCAGCCCAGTTCTCCCATTTTCTTATCAGGCCACTTCAAGCCTACTCTTCCTTGTTACGCTCCTCCAACTTCTTCTGTATGTACCCCTTCCCCAAAGAGACCCTCTTTCCATTTCCCTAATCATATCACTTGTATCCTGATAGTCTATTCCCTACTGCTCCTCAACCAGTATATTCTGGGAATGGTCCCTATTTACCTTCCTGATTTATGTAGTTATTACAGGCTACATACTCTGAAGATTTGGAGTGAGGAGCCTACAGTGAAAGAGAACTGAGCATTTCCCTCCTGGGTGTTAGTTATTTCATTATGATCTTTTCTTGGTCCATTTACCTGCAAATTCATTATTTTGTTTTCCTTTACAGTTTAATAGTACTCCATGTTGGGAGCAGTGAGCCCCCAGATCCTGAATTTCTTGTAAACAACTTGTTTTCCCCTGATATGAGTGCCTACAGCTGCTCTGAGCACAGGACCCTCAGGAGTTTCTGATGGCAGGAGAGTGGTTTCTGGTGCGTTTGGCTGGGGCAAGGCTATCTCTATATAAGCTGCCCCTGAACACAATAAAGGGTGCATTCTTGGAGCATTTTTGCATCAAGTATGACTCGTGTCTCTCCCTATCTCTGTCTGTGCTGTCTGTGAGTCTTTGTGTGTTTCAATTTCCAGTCCCTTGCTCGGTTCACAAACTGTGGGGCAGTGCATAGAGCACAGATGGGGCATGGTATGCCACAACTCCATAGTGTATATCTATCATATTTTCATTGTCCATTCATCTGTTGTAGGACATTCAGTATTTTCATTGCCTAGCTAGTGTGAATAGAGCAACAGATACAGCTGGGCAAGTATCTCTCAAGTATGTTTTTTGAAATGCTGAGTTCTTTCAGTATATGCTAAGGACTGGAATAACCAGGTCATTTTTGTAGGATTATTTATAGATTTCGAATAATTGCCCATACTGATTTCCATAGTGTCTGCACCAATTTTCAGTTTCACTTAAAATGAAAGACAGTTCCCCTTTTCCTGAGTCTCCTCCAGCATGTGTTGTTTGTTCTTCCCTTGATCCTTTCCATTTTGAATCGAGCAAAATCAAATCTCAAATTTGGTTTTACTTATATTTCCATAATTAGTAGAGATGATGAATATTTTTGAACTATCGTTCAGCCAATTTTTTTTTTCTTTTGAGAACTCTTTATTCAAGTCTCAGATCCATATTTCAAATGGGTCATTTGTTGTTGCTTTGATTCTTTGTGTTTTGGTTCTTTGCATATTCTGGATATTAATTCTCTATCAGATGTATATCTGCCACAGATTCTCTCCCATTTGGGTTTCCTCTTTACCCAATTAATTGTTTCTTCAACTGTACAGAAGCATTTAGTTTTATGAGGTCCCACTCGTCAGTTGTTGACCTTGATTCTTGGGTGAATAGAATCCTACTCAGGAAGTATTTACTGTACCTATATTATGGGTAGTACCTGTTGGTATTCGGCTGCCCGTGAAGCCCCACCCCTGGGTCAAAAAGGCAGCCTCTTGGGGGTGTGACCCATGCTCGCGCATGCGTGGCTAGCCTCACCCCTGTGCGCATGTGCGAAAGCCTGGGTTGCCCGCCATTTGCGTCACCAGCGTCTGACGCACCTACGCGAGCCTTCTGCGCATGAGCAGCGCGGCCTTTAAAAGTCAGAGGCACCATTCCCGCGCTCTCTTTCTCCTCCCCCCTCCTCACGTTTCCTCGGGCCCGTGAGCACACCCCCTCTAATAAATCTTCTTGCGTGGGTTCGTTCGTGTCTCGTGTCTTTCCACACGCGCCAAAAAAGCACAACAGTACCTATATTTTATTCTAGAAGTTTTAGTGTTATAAGTTTCATGTTTAGGTCTTTGATACATTTGAAGTTAGTTTTTGTGCAAGCTGACAGATATGGGTATAATTGTATTCTACTTGACATGGACATGCAGTTTTCCCAGCACCATTTACTGAAGATGCTTTCTTTTACCAAGAATATGGTTTTGGTGTCTTTGTTGGATTTTAAGCTGAAGTTATGTGTGCTCAATCTCGGATCTTTGATTTTGTTTCATTGGTTTACATCTTTATTTTCATCTCAATACCATATTTTTAATTATTATTGAGGCTCTGTACTATATCTTAAGATCTTAATTCTTCTGGCTTTATTCTTTTTGCCCCAGACTATTTTGGATACCTAGGTTCTTTTGTGGTTCCATGTGAATTTTAGGATTTTTTTTCTATATCTGTTAAGAATAGAATGAGGTTTTTCATTGGGATTTCACTGAATCTATAAATAGCTTTGGGTAAAAATGTCATTCCCACAATCTTAATTCTACTATTCCTTGAGTACATTGCGGTGTTTTTTATCAGTGGTTTAAAGTTTTCATTTTAGAAGCCTTGGTTAGGTGTATTCCATATTTTTTGAGGTTGTTGTGAATGAGAGTATGGACAAGATCTCCTCTTTCATTGCTCTCCTCCCTCTATCCCTCCCCCAACTCAGTCTTCTTGATCCCTCATATTCCCATCTCCTATCCCCTCCCTCCTACCCCCTCTTTCTAGTTTGTCCAGGAGATCATAACTATCTTTCCTTCCTGGGGTCCTCCATGTGTGTCCATCCTAGCATTCCCCTTTTTACCTCGCTTCTCTGGAGTTGTGGATTGTAGCCTGTTTATCCTTTGCTTTACATCTAGCATCCACTGATGAGTGAGTACACACTGTGTTTGTCTTTGTGGGTCTAGGTTACCTCATTCAGGATGGATCTTGATAGAGGGAGCCATCATGGGTTTAGGGAGAAACCTGGTGCTAGGGAAATTGTCTGGCATCTACAAAGATGATTCCTAGCAATAGTGGAGAGGGCATCTGAACAGGCCTTCCCCTTTAATCAGATTACTGACTAACCTAATTGTCATCATAGAACCTACATCCAGTAACTGATGGTGGCAGATGAAGTGATTCACAGCCAAGCACTGGGTTGAGGTCCTAGAGTTCAGTTGATGAGAGGGAGAAGGGAACATATGAAGAAGAAGGGTCAAGAGCATGATGGGGAAAAACACAGAGACATCTACTCTGAGCTAGTGGGAGCTCATGGACTATGGACTAACCGCTGAGGAACCTGCATGGGAACAAACTAGACCCTCTGAATGTGGGTGACACTTATGTGACTCGAGTATAATTTTAAATATACATATACATTCATATATAATATGACATTGTCATATACTATATATATGAATATAGAATATGAAACATTCTCCATAGATTTTAGAATGTCATATTAAGTTCATTATTATTTATAACTCATATACACTAATAAAAATAAAATCCAAGCTTAACAAACAATAAGAGGACTTACTATCTTCAAAGGATCTATCAACAATTCAAAAGGAAGAGTGGAAAAATATGAGAAATCAAATATTAAAGTTAAAACCTCCATGAACCATGACAAAAACATAGCTGATTTTGTAAGCAAAATTACAGTAGTAAAATAAACTATGGAATACTTGTATGAAGCAGCATGAAAAACTTGAATATAAATGAAAGAAATCACATACATCTAAAACATCAATTATGAAACAAGGCTCACTACAATGGGATATGAAAGTTAACACATTGATGCTTAATGTTTTTATTTTAAAATCAAGATTTGATAAATGGGATTGTATCAACACTGAGAGTGAGGGTATCTCTGACTCTTCACCTGCTCTTGGGATTCCTTTCTACCTACTGGATATCTCATCCAGCCTTGATATGAGGGTTTGTGCCTCTTATTTTCCTGCATCTTGTTATGCCATGTTCATTTGATCAACAGATTATTAGTAGCTAGTCTATATAAAGAATTCACAGAATTGGGATTGGGGAGTTAGTTCAGGGGCTAAGAGACCTTGTTGTTCTTGTAGACTACACAGGTCCAGTTACTAATACTGACATGGTTTCTTACAACCTTCTGTAACTCTGGTTCCAGGGGATATAGAGCATTCTTCTGGCACTGGTGGGCACCAGGGGGGCACATGTAGCACATTTACACACATACAGACAAAATACACATACATAAAAATAATTAAATAAATTCTTAGGAAATAACAACAAAAGATAAAATCAACAATATAAATGACATTTTAAATTCAGTGCAAATGGTCTTTAAGTACATGGAAAATGTGCAAAACCTCTGGCCATTAGGGAAATGTAAATCAAAACTACACTGAGATTCCATCTTATCCCAACCAGAACAGTTAAAATTAGTAAAATAAACAAAAACATTCTGGTGACAATACAGGGGAAAAGGTGACCTTTATATATTGTTGATTACAAGGTAAATTATCAATTGTCTAGAAACTATGAATACCAGTATCTAACCTCCTTAAAAAATTGGAAATAGAGTGGTAGAATTTGCCACTCGACAGGTCAGGCCTAGCGAAAGAAGCAACCCAACTTTGCTTCCCTAAACCTACTTGTTGTAGGAAAGAACCCACTCCATGAAATTGTGCAATTATCTTCATAAATATGCAATGTCACCTCCCATAACACCCTCCCCACAAAACAAGCGTACCACTACTAATAATAATAATGCATTAAAATTATAAATATAATTTCCTTACAACCAGGCTGGTTGATTATTTTTATGTCAATGTGACACAAGATAAAGTCATCTGAGCAAAGGAAACCACAACTGAAAAGAAAAATGTCATCAGATCAGGCTGTAAGCAGACAAGCCTGTAGGACATTTCTTAATTGTGATTCATGAACTGGGTCCACACCTGGGCTGGTTGTCTTGGGTTCTATAAGCAAATAGGTTGAAGCAATACTTCAGCTATGTGTTTTTTCATGTGTCATTTTTGACCAAGAGCTCTAAGTCAACTGTATATGATGAGTTTGTTGAGTAGGGGAGGTCTGTCACTAATACACCATCCAGCACTTGACTAAACTGTATTTATTAGTTAATTCTGTAAAGCAGTCATTTGATAGGAGAATTATTGACATCTTAGAGACCATTCCAATAAAGTGGGAGGTAAGTGGCTTGTTTTATAATTTTGTGGATAGCTGTGCCTGTTCATTGCTTTAAAATTATTTTTTAATTTCTATGACATGCTCACTAGGTCTGTAGTTACTGCAGATCCATGTACTGCTTTGTGTTCTTCTCATTTTGGCCACATACACCTGGGATATGATAATTAGTCAGAGCATACTGTTCAGACGCGAGCTTGTAACTAGAGATGATAGCTGCTATGTTTTTACTTGTAAGAAGTTTGCATTCTGTGCAGCTTCAATTTATATATAAATGAATAATTTGTCTTCAGGAAATCTACACAATTAAAAGAATGGGGGTTAGGAATTTGTGGAGCCCTATGGAATACAGAGGGTGTAAGGCAGAATGGAGTATGATTATGAAGGGAGAGCATATGACTGCTAAGGAAGGGATGCTTAAGCTAGGTCAACATGGTTCCTTTCCATTCCCAAAATTTGCAACAAGGCAGCAACGGGAGGTTTGTCTACATACAGGTGTCCTCGGAAGGGCCATGTCCCCTCTCATGCACAGAAGGAACTCTTGTGATCTAGAAAAAAGCTTTCTTTCTGCATACATCTTCAGATTGTTGCTCCTTGCAATGCTGGTCCCACAAGAACTAAGCAAGCCAGGCTATCACTGTATTTCTGTGGTGAAACCATTTCTGCAGTCATCAGAGTTAAGGAGGTTCAAGGAAAGGATGAAGGCTTTGTTTAGACAGCCACCACTGGACTTCCTGGGCAGTGGAACCCTTACACATTCTTGCTGCACCTTCCCAGTTAGTATAGAGGTCACTGAGTATTCAACCCTTTTAGTAAGTGCCCCATCAGCATCTTTTCCCTTCTGCTCTGATTAACTGCAGATGTTACAGGGAGCAAGAAAGAGCTCACTAACTCTGAAGCCACAGAAAAAGGATATGACCAGCATGTTAAGTGGCTAGAGTGGTCAAGAACCTAAACACTGAGAAGCAGCTTCCTGGTTCCTTAAATAATGCTTCACTAAGGAACAGGAATCATGGGTGTGATGGAGTCACTGCCTTGAGGAACGGGAGTGCCGTCTGGGAGGTAGTAGATCTGATACCTACAGTGCAAATCACAGAATCTTTACCTGTGAAGGGAACGTCTCAGGAGATGTCTAGAAGATTGGAGAAGATTCCAAGAAACTAACTCTTAATGTTGTTGGTAGATGAGCCGTTCGTTAACACATTCTCTTCTCTTAAGATTTCCAACGGAGCCTGAGACAAAAGCCTCTTCAACGCCCTCATACTGCAATTCTATAGAGGGTAAAACCTGGTGGTCAATATAATTTTCAATTTATACAATTTTGTGGTTGAAAAGGACCAATTTATTATTTTAAAAATAGTCTCCGTGTCTTTGATAAATACTTCATTATTGATTTACTGGCCCTTCGGACCTTGTAAAGTGAGCTCATACCATCCACTTGTTTAATCTGCTGGGTGATTTTTTTCTCTTGTGCTTATTATTTTAAAAAGATTTTAAAATGTTTGTTTACGTGTCCCTCTACTTTCTTCTCTCCAACTGCCTGCTTGAAGAGACTATTTTTACCATGTTTCTAGTTTTCCTTCTAACTTTACCACCACCTGTGCTTTCTCAAAATAAAATGGAATTTTTAGCTTCAGATAATGGTTATTTTTACACTGGGCTAGAAAGTACTTGGGAACGCTTTCTAGCCACTGTTGCTTTTGTGATTCCATCATCCACTGTACAGATGCAGGGACAGGCTCTGGGCTATTCCCCCTGCTGCCCCTTTCAATCTAAAAGGGAAATGGCTTCTGCACCACAAGTGTTTTTTCTAAAAGAGTTCCATAATGATTCTGTCCTTTCTATACATTGATACATATGCAGCATACAGAACTCAGGTAGATGCTAATATTTTTATAAGTATCTTCCAGATTGGCTATTTTCTTTTTAATGCTTTTGTTTTTGTCATAAATGCTTCAGTCTTGAAAATTATATTCTTTCCAAGAATCTTAATTATGCTATCTATCTAATCCTTAATTTTTCTTTCTATAGTAATATTTTAGAAATTTAAGAATTTGGATTTTTTTCTTATTATTTTATTTCTATATTCTTTTTTTCCTTCATAGTCTTTCTTCTTTTCCAGATCATCCTCTTCTGCAATTCTTTTGTAGTAAATTAGAGCCGAGTCAATTCTTGTTTTTCCTAGTTTTGTTTTCATTGTTTTGTTTGTTGTTGAGGCAAGGGTCACACTATATATTCCAGGCTAGTCTCCAACATGGGACACTTCAGTTTCTGTCTTTCCAGTACTGGGATCATAAGTATGTACAGCTTTCAATTCATATTGTATATTACTTATTCATATATTACTTTTTTTTACAATGCCTTAAATTTACTTTTTGGGCATATTTTTGTATTTGTTTTGTGCTTTTTATGTCTCATGAATGGGTCACAATTCTTGTTTAGCATCTAAATGGCTTGATGTAACCATTTAACCTGAGTGTTATCACCAGTCAGATTGTTTCTTCCTTCACGCAGAAAATCCAGGAGAAAAAGCTTCAGACTAAGAATGTCACATTTAGTGACTCACAGAACCCAGTGGAAGGGGAATGAAGCTGGAATTCACACACACAAAATAATTTGCATTGTAGATTCGAGTTTCCCTAATCCTCCCATGGCTTTATGTTACTGCCATGCTATATGCAGGGAGAGTTCCTTTTGATTTCTGTACTCTTTGCTTCATCCTCTGGCTTAATAATGATTCAACCTGTGTGTCTTGGTGGCAGTGGGGACTGGACCCAACTCTTCTTCATTTGGGGCCAATGACATATAGAAGGAAATCAGTATAAAGAACCAGATTGAGAGTTGCCTGAGGGCATCCATGTGGGCATACCATGTCAAGCTGGGCATCTAGTATGATCATAAAACAATGGTTCTCAACCTGTGGGTCATGACCCCTTTGGAAAACTTTTGTCTCCAAAAATATTTACATTATGATTAATAACAGTCACAAATTTATAGTGATGAAGTAGCAACAAATGTAATGTTATGGTTGGGGGGTCGCCTCAACATGAGTAACTATATTAAAGGGACACCACATTAGGAAGGTTGAGAGACACTGATCATAGGGTTATCTGTAGCTCAGCCAGGAATGTATGTGGAGAAACTGGTGGGAGCTCAGAATGTAGGATGTGGGTGAGAAACCATATAAAAAGGAAAGGAATGAAACAGGAAAGATAATGTTTCCATTATGAAGATGAGGGAATCTGAGAAAAATATGGTAAGCCACAGGAAGAGAATTTTAAAGAATCAAACTAGAAAGGCTGTGTGTCTCTGTCTTAGTGGCAGGTCTGGATTTGAATGGTATTGTGCCCTTGAAATAGTGGGCGAAAAACAAAATTGAGATTTCAATATTTTATTTTCTATTCCAAGATCTGGATATTTGATGTTATTTTCTGCAATTCTTAAAGGACATTTTTCCTATATTATATGGAAAAATCTATATGTAAGAATTTCTTGGGCTGACAATGCTCTCTCCAAGAACCAAATGCCACATAGCAAAACTCCCTGGCCCAGGCATGAAAAGCCCTCCTTTGAGTTGTTAGTCAGGGGTTTCCAAGACTCCAGAAACATACAGCCAGTTGCTATTGCTCTTGGCTGCTCCCTAGAGATGGAAGGTGAGTCTCTATTGTTAAAGACTCCATACACTTCAGAAACAAGACTCAGAATCCCTGGGTTGGAACTAATCTGACTCTCTCCTCCTGGAGGATTACTTTTCATGGTATCAAAAGGCACCATGCAAGCTTCTAAAGGAGAGAACAATTATGAGTCCTAAACAGCATAGCAGGATAACCCAACAGGTTTAGTAGTGGTACAAATATCTTGGGGGTAACCAACAGTTCTCTTATTGTACTTAGATCACCTCAACAAGAGGGAAATCATACCTGATTCATGAGTGATTCAGTTGTAAAAGCAGTATTTCTATGAGGTTGTATCTAGCTTTGCTCAACAGTTATCAGTCTGCAACAGTCTATAGAGTACTATTTGCTAAGACAGCCTATTTTGCAATACAATCTACCTTGCTTGAGTGAACAATACAAGAAAGAAGAGACCATTGAAATCTGCACATATCCTCTGCTGTAGAACTCACTTCCTCATTCTGGTCCCCTGATAAAAGGTCCGAGCTAGATTCTTTTCCATGCAGAACCTCCATCCCATAGGAAAGTTTATTGCCCCTTGCTGTATATGCTAATAAACACAGCCTCATATATTGAGGTCAGACTCTGGTATCTTGCCTTTTGACTCTTTACTCTGAACTGCAAAATCAAACAATGCCTGGTGCTGTTAGTACTCAGGGCTAGTGACGTCATGAATCTTAGGGGAGATCCCAAATCTGCCACTATACTAGACCAGTTTAATCACTACAACCCAAATATGTATCTTTATACCCACAGATAAGTGTAGACCTCAGTCTTCATAAAGAAAACTTCTCTTTCTAACAGAATTTCACAAATGGCTAAAATGCAGAATTAAGAAACCCAGTTCCAACTTACACATCTACAGCACAACTACACCTAATACTCAGAGATCTTGCAAAAGAGGGAAGCAGAAAGATTGAAAGACACAGAGAATGGGAAGTTTGCTCTTAGGCTGTGTCGCCTATAACTGTCAGAGAAGCTATATCCATAAGATCTCACCAGTGTAGCTGCTGAAACATGGTCCAAAGAAGGAAGACACCAATAGGCATTGTAAAGTGAAGGCAGAAAGCTCAGCAAGCCTCACCTCGAGATAAAGAACTACGAGCAACTAAGAGTGCTGGGAGTGAAAGAAATAGTTTTACCCAAGGATGAGCACACCAATTGGTTATTCTGTACCAAGGAGTAAGCCTGAAGAACATATACATACAAAATATAATCATTCAAGTAATGTAATATGGACTGAATAAGTTACATTTATAATATATCCAAGAATATTATATATATACATATATATTCATGTCATCTTTTTCTTTAATTGTGTATATATTGTATATACATATATATTATATATATTTAATTGTATATATATACACAATTAAAGAAAAAGATGACATGACATGAATATGAATGAGAGGCATGGGAATACATGGAAAGTGTTGGAGTAAAAGTAAGGAAGAAATGATATAATCATAGTATAATCAAATGCTGTCTATAGAAAAGTAAAAGCCATGCTCCCCTTTTAGAACAACTATAATACTGAAACTGTGACTTTATTGGGACACTCATGCTGTTAAGCTGTGGAGAGATTTCAAACAAAACACTGGCACTGAAATTTCAAACGCATCCCTGTTAAGCTCTTTCTAGAAAAAAATAAATAAAACTTGTCTTGTCTCACTTTGTTGAGTTTCTTTGCTAGCAGATTTTACCTTCTTAATATTATAGCTTTATTTCTGGGCCCTCTTGCCCCACCCTATGGTCTATGGCTAGATTCACCCTGACATTGACTCCCAGATACAACAATGTCAAAACAAAACAAAACACATTTGAAGATTTCTCTGCTTGTTTTCCCATAGGTGGTATTTTCAAGCTGAACACATCTTCTGAAACAGTCTTCTATCCAACTTCCAAGTGGTCTACCAAAATGGAACTTCTGCTTGCCTGCTTGGTAATTTCTATTCAGGTCATCCCTCATGCTATCTGTTTGCATGTTATGACTTGACCTTGCTTTATTCTGTCATTTTTTGAGTCCAATTCTTTTTCCTCAACAGAATTCAACTCTGTTCATATTTAGCAGACAAAGCCAGTGATCAATTTTCAGGGCTTTCTTGATTGGTTGCAAATGGAGAACATCCAGATTATGAGTGCTTAAACTAGAAAGGACTTTCTTCTTCTGGTTGCCATCTCCTTAACTTGACTCTTATTTTTATTCTTTTCCGTGTGTTTAGCCCAACTGTCTTCCTTCAATATTCACTTTTTCATCTATTTTCACTTAGGCTATAAATTTTATTTAGATACCAGTAATTAGGAATTTAGTCCCGAACCTAGAATTCATTAATGAATGTGGGTTTAAAACTAACAATGTAGCCTCTCTGTGTGTTGCTAATAAATATGCTTAAATTGACACAGCTAACATTAAATGACTGGCTCATTAATCTATCATGCAGTTCCTGCCAGTATTTTCTTAGTGATGTTTCTATGATGCAGGAAGTAGATGCTACAAAATGGCAACCACTCAGTGTCTCAATAGCTGGCCCAACTTGGCCAAAGATACAGATTTTGCCAGCTTACTTCGTTGCTTAGTAGGCTTGTCTCAGTCAAATTGAATTATTGGAGACAAATCCTCAAATAAATAAGCAGCAGAAAAACAGTCGTCAGTGCATGATTTTAACATTATAGGATTCTGTGTCAGTCTCCCCTCCATCCACTGCCTTGGTCCAAGGCTTTAACACATCAGCCTTCCCGGAGGACATTTCATGTACAAATTAGAGCAGTTGCAAACAGCGTCTGCGAGTGACCGAATCTGCGGTTCTCTCAGAGACTCAAAGGAGTAGGAGGCGCAGTCGGGATGAGGACTTTCGGTTTTCGGTTAGGCTTGCGTTTAGTTCTCACACTTCAGCAGAAGATGATGTTCTCTGAGTCATTTTCTGTTCCACTAACAGAAAAAATTACTGACGATTACAGAATGAAATTTTTCAGTTAGGGTCAGATAAGAAGAGATTTTTTTTCATACTATTCTTTTTGAGATAAGACAATATTTAATGTGCTGAGCCATTTAATAAGAAAAATACACTGCCAAGGGCCAGGTCCCTGTGACTGGGAAAAGCTCACAAGAAGTCTCTCGATTGTCAAGGTTACTGAAAAGTGCCACAGGAGGCTGGGCTCTCAGCCAAACAACACTCAGTGGGAAGAGATTCCATTTCTGGGATCTCCATAGGTGTTGCTTACTGCAGTTCACGCAAAAGACCCCTGGGGGAAGGCAATAACAGTTAGGAAGACCACTGTTGGAGAGGATGTCTAGGGCTTAGCCCATTCTGTCTCCTCTTAGAGGGTGGCTCCACACAAGCTGTGCCAAGCAGAGAAGGGCACTCTGCTTTAAATGCCCCCAGGAAACAGGTCCTACAGTTCTTCGACACAACCACATTCTTCGTTACCAAGCAGCTGGTCAGATTTATCTGTTTACTGTAAGTTTTCGTGAACAACACTGCTTTCTCATCATACAGACTTAGTCGGCTCTGCCCTGAATGAAAACAAATATTAACAGTGTTGAAAATGATGATGCTTAACGGCTGGAACTACCAATAGGTAGTTTCAAACTACATTCTGGTCTGTACGAGATACCTTTCTGAAACCAAAATCTTTATTTGCTGGAATTGGGCACAAGTAGCTGAAAATTACGGGAGCACTGTAAAAAAACTGGCTATTCTGAGGAACTGAGATACAATTACTTTCCTGTGTCTGATCTGTCAGCATGGATATTAATTCACCTTGTTACACAAGTTGAAGGTGGAACTGATTTCCACTTGTAACGTGGTAGTTTAAACTTTGCAGATGCTGAGATGAGCTCCCATTTGTTGATGGCAGGAAGGGAGGCTCAAGCATATCCACATTCATTGATAGAACTCTACAGATTTTTGACAGGCTATGTCTGGGCTCTTTCCAAAAGCCAGGTTGTAACAGAAAAAAAAAATCGGTATTTGACTGTTCTTCATCAGCCACTGACAGCCACTTGGATGAGCTAAATTGGCACCATTCTGAATCAGAACAGTCCTGTCCAAACAAGCAAATAATTTAAAATAAGTACCCAGCCAGACAGCCCTTGAACCTGCTTTGGCCTCTATCTCCTTGGTGTGCATTCATGCATGTCCCAGTAAATGAGGAAAAGAGAATTTGATATAACTGTCCTAGACCAATGACAACAAGGGCGATAAATTGACTAGTGAAAATGGAATTATAAGAAGTTAACTTCTATTTCATAGACAAATAATGGGGCTTGAATACTTGGTATTACTAACTTTCCAGGTACCAAATAAGAGAATAGGAAGACAGTTGCCATGTAAATGTCTGGTTTCTCTTTGGGCTGCATCTGTAAGAGCCCCACGGTGCTGGAAAAGAGACCCTATTGAGTGTACAGCATGTGCAGAAAGACATAAATGAGAGGGACGTCCTGGAAAGGTTCAACATGGCTGCTTTTGCAGAATTTGGCTGTGGCAAAATACGGACTAATTTTGAGTGACTGATCTGAGCCCTTTAAGACCTCAGTCTCACAACATCTATCAAAAATTTAGGAGATATAATGATGATAATACTGGTTCAGCATGGATGATACATGACTAGCATCTGAATTATCATGACTGGAAGGAAGACCTAGCCAGGCTGCCTCCATCTCTCATCATGCCACTCTCGTTCAGAATCCTGAGCTTGCTCCCAGTTTAAAAGAATACTGAACACACAGAAAGATCACTCTGTCACAGTCTTATTATTCATCTTCCCAGACTCACTGCTAATCACACCTTTTCTTTAATCCAGATTCCTCCTGGACCAAGTCAATTTGGACACCTGACCATTAACATCATTTGCAAAAGGACAGACATTTTATCAGATGCTGTGGTGGATTCCTCTGATTTCATGAATCTGGGCATCTATTTCAAATATAGATTTAATTCTCTCCTACAGGAAATAGGGAAACATCCTTGACACAGGTTTTTCTTTCTCTCTCTCCTTTCCTTAGTTTGTTGATCCAAATATCGGCCTGACACAGCAACCTCCTAATGACCTTTATCTTTAGAACAGACACAACCTCTTAGAGATCCTCACCTTGATGCCACCATTCACAAGCATATAGATAAGCTGCTGTGACTGCCTCTTGGCCATAATGTAACAACAGAACCCATGCCTACTTCTCTAAGCTCCCAATGAGAACCCTTGAATGAAATCTACTGTGAGCCTCCTTACATTGTCCAGACCTATTACTCCACAGATCTTGACCCTGTCTTGCCTGTAGCAGGACATGCTTGTCAAGAAAAGTTCCCTTTCCCTTTGGCATAGTAGGTTTACTATCCTTTCTTCTTGAGTCTGTAAACAATAAACCTCCTATGTGCTTTATTATATTGCTTTGTCTGTGCCTCATCCAAACAAACTCAGCTTCTCTACTAGTCAGGACCCTCCTTGACAGAGGGTATTTGGTAATCATAAACTGTAACAGGTTAGGCATGTGCTGAGGAGTATTGGACACATGAATAAGCTATCTTTGAATGGACATCTGGAAAATTGGATACTTGAGCATTTGTTGTGGATGATGAACAAGGGTTTGTAAAATCCTTATTATAAATATCTATCACCAAATCACTACAGACTCGTCTGAGCAAGAATTAAAAATAATAACCACTCTTGTGAGAGATAACTTAATACTAAGCGGAAAAAATATATAATATCCAGTTAACAAACAGTAGTTATTTTTCTATAAGATTGACAGCTAACTATAGCAATCTCCCCATTATTGAGTTTTATACCCTGTTGTTTCAGGTGCTCTATACAGTCATGATCTGAAGAAATTAATGGAAAATTCCAGAAATAAATAACCTGTAAATTTTGTTTGACAATCTGAGTAGCATGATGAACTCTCCTGCCTGGGATGTGAATCACCCTTGTGTTCGTTGTTTTCACACAGCGTTTATCAGGGGGAGGAGAGAGAGTAAGTGAAGGTGAGCACCCAGTCACATAATTTTTGACACAGCGATGTATGCTTGCCAATCCCATACTGTTTCTACTTTACTAATAAAACTTTAAAATGAGTATTTTTTTAAATAGAGTGAAGCATGAATCTGTAGGGCTTGATATTTCCTATGATTTTACACATTCATTTGGGCCATGTGACTATTACACAGACTTCCCCATTTAGAGAACAGTTCTCTAAAATCTCCTTCGCATCTGTTCGTGAGTTTACCAATCACTTCATTCCCACTGCCACTGGTAGCCAACGATCTTCATGGGGAACTATTCCAGCCATCTCATTCTATCCTGCTGCACTAGCATAGAGCCTGGCATAAAGCAGACACTTTATACATGTCTACTAAATGAATGAACTGTACCAGAAATAGATATTCATAGGGTTAGCTGATAAAATTTGTGGGTTTCTACCCAAATGTGTTTATCAAAAACCTAGTAGTTATTCTCTTACCTACAGGTTAATAAATGCCTAATTTGAAATCCAAGGTCATCTATAAAAGTTAATGCCTATGAACCTACATCACTGCAGTACGAAGTTGGATTCTCTAGTACCTGTAAGTCCTACGCAAAGGGCTTTACTCAATCCACTGGATGGGCGAGAATGAGGCTGTAAAGTGAATTTACTGAGCACTGGTTACCAACTTACATGAGCATGGTGACACAAAACACTTATATGCATGGATTTATGTAAATCAGCTATATTTGCAAGGGAAAACAGAAAGCTGAGACAATACGGGAGCCAAGGCTCAGGGCTCAAACCATCAGATGAGGATAGACCCTCTGAACAGCTCTAGAAGACTGTGCTGGTTTGAAAGAAAATGGCCCCCAATGAGGGGGCAATATTAGGATGTGTTGCTTTGTTGGAGTAGGCAAGGCCTTGTTGGAAGAAGTGTGTCACTGTGGAGGTAGACTTTGAAGTCTCATATATTCTTAAGCCAGACCAATTCCTGTTGCCTGAATATCAAGATGTAGAATTCTTAGCTACCTCTCCAGTACCATGTCTGCTCACATACTACCGTGATGATAATGGACTGAACCTCTGAGCTGTAAGCCACGCATTAAATGTTTTTCTTTGTAAGAGTTGCCGTGGTCATGATGTCTCTTCACAGCAATAGACACCCTAAGATGAGGGCATCTGTGAGATGGTTTACTCTGGATTTAATAACAGCAGCAATGCAGCATAGGAGCTAATACCTCAAAGGATATTCTATTTTAAAGGTCTGATCAGACATCATGCAACTCAACATCTGAAAGCACATGAAAGAATTTTGGAGCAGTGAACAAATTCATGTCACCTTTTCTCTCAGAAATATTGTCTAAATGGACCAGCACCTTTGAGATAAGATAGTTTGCAAGCATGGCCCAAATTTGCCTACCTCCACAAAAACTCCACATTTCCATGTTTTAAATCAGAGTGAAATGCATAACCAATAGTCAATCAAATGGGATGGACACCAAGGGCTGAGAGTGTCTGAGAAGTAGTGTATGAGTTTGTGTTGATCTTAGAGTTCTCAAATCACATCAATATACCTGAACTGACATTCTAAAAGATGAGAGTGACCTTGTGTCCCAGGTGGCAATTGGCTGTCCTAGCTAGACTTTCCATTGAGGCCATACTTGTTTACCTGACACTAACTGGGAGCATAGCTAGTGGTAAAGCACTTGTTTAATGATCCATGCAATAAAGAGGTATACAATTTTCACATTCTAGAAGAACTGACATTTTCATTTTCTCCAAACTGAGATATAAGTTTAAAACTTTCAGAAAAATTATAGAAAATTTAAATTAGCAAAAAATTAAACTCTTGCTGAAGTCATCCTAGCTTGGTTTTCAGACAATTTGTAAAATAATTTTTGTTTACTTTTTTGCATATATATAATATATTTTGACACATCAACACCCCATTCACCTTTTTATTCCCTCCTCATTTCCCATGAAATGCTTCTTTCCCATATATCTCCCACTTCTTTCACATTTCTCTCTTTTTATAATAACACACCGAGTTTAGTTAAAGTAGCATGTGCACATGAATGAGGTTATTTACTGGATTATGGGTAATGTAGCAGCTATTACACCCTTGAAGAAAACTACCTCTTCCACCTCCACATGCCATTATATATCAAGAGCTCTTCGGCTAGAGGTGTGGCCTCACGTGTCCCTCCTCAGTCCATGTTGGGATGTTGATAGGTTGTTCTTGTAGGGGTTTTCAGCAGATCACCATACCTGCAGGGTTCATGAATGTAAGGGCCACATAGGTATCTAAAAGACAGCGTTCCACAGCGCTCCTCCCCATCCTCTGGCTTTCATAGTCTTACTGCCCTTCTTCAATGATGCTCCCTAAGCTGTGGGGAGTAGCGGTGGTGTTATAGAAGTCCTGCCTAGGGAAAATAATTCAGCAGTCATTCATTCCCAGTTATGAATCTCTGCATTAAGCACTATCCCCTCCTGAGAGAAAACTCTGATGAAGGCTGAGATCAATGCAAATCTACTGGTATAAAACATATTAAAAAGCAGATTGAAAGTATACTCATTTATCAAAACGACAGTAGTATATTCTACCCTACAACTTATGACCTCCCCAGCTATAGGCTTTTGACAAGATTTACAGTACGAGGCATGATTTCCTTTTTGTGGAGAACATAAAGTGGTTGGTTATGCCTATAACATTCATGTCACCATTATACCAGTGAACAAGTCTTCCTTGACAAGTTTAGCATTGCAGAATCCAGGATCTACTGCTGGGTAAGATCATCCATCAATGATCCTTGGTGTCAACTTGGATTATGACTATATCAAGTAGCTAGTCTATACTTGCAATGTCCAGTAAAAAGTTAAGAATATCTTCTCTTTGGTCCATGGCTTAAACTCTGCTCTTTCCCTTAATTCCCAATACTAGATTAACTGTGTTTTCACTGGTCAAAACCAATAATTGCTAGAGCACATTATAACAAGGAGATGGGAACTATTGCCTGACTGGTTAACCAGGATAAATATCTAATGCTGGGGATTTTTTTCCTCTTGGGGAAAGGTTGGTGGCTGCACACACTTGGCATTCTGTTACATAGGAAGTCACCAGGTAGAGGAAAAAGAACGTTCACACATTTTCCAAAGTCAAACTCTTAACCGAATATGTGGTCAGACTTCAAAATCAGGCACTGCATTTGCAAGCATGCATTCTAGCTTTTCTATCAAAATGCTGAGAAAAATCATGGTTTTCTTCCTTGTACAAAATTTTGGAATGTCATTACCTTTAGCTGCTACTTAGCTCAGTGAAGTCACATCGAATGATGTGTACATCTCAACTTCCAGGTATATGAATACACATGTTTTACTTATAGGAAAACATATGAGTATATGTACACTATTGTGGAGGAGGAAATTTTAATTGACATATTTTATCACAGTATCTTGAAAAAATGATTTTATGCATAATATATAAACATATGTAAGATGTTTAATGTCAATGAATGGTGTTACCAAGCTTGCAAAACTCCTTAACAGTGAAAGTTGACTCCTGTTCTATAATATATGCTCCATTTTTCAGTAATAGATATAATATAGATAGATAGATAGATAGATAGATAGATAGATAGATAGATAGATAGATAGATAGATAGATAGATAGATATGAAAGCCACATTGGTCCATGTCTCTACAGTGCACAGCTATGGCCTCAATGAGATCCATAAGCATATTTTAAAAACTCATTCCTTAGTTCTGTAGTTGGACTCTTCTCAGTCTTTTGCATACTCCCTCATGTCCTTTTTTTCTTCTGCCATGGAACAACAAAGAAAAAATGCTCCAACCAGATTCAGCAACCTTAAAACTAGACTTCTCAGTGTCCAGAAATGGTGAAATAGCTCTCTTTGTAAATTACTCAGTCTTGGGTTTCTATTACAATGACACACATTGGTTGAAAAGGAAAACTATTTTTTTCTAAGCCTCCCTTTTAGTCCTTGAAGTAGTTTTCTCGAGCTTGGCAGTAATATTCAAAAAAATAGAGAAAAAGATTTAAGAGTCCCAAATGATAATTTTTCAGAAAAGTATTGCAAACAATAGGAACTAAAGAGTGATAGCCCTAAATATCTTACAATTGTAGCTACAGCATTTACTGTAGTGAGTATTGTAATGCACAGTATGGCAAG
Organism: Ondatra zibethicus; assembly: GCA_004026605.1. Lineage (NCBI taxonomy): Eukaryota > Metazoa > Chordata > Mammalia > Rodentia > Cricetidae > Ondatra > Ondatra zibethicus. The sequence goes on along the minus strand of PVIU01003008.1, from coordinate 16,686 downwards.
GTTACAATTGCCATGGAAACCATACATTTAATTTTCTGAGGTTTTGTGTGTGCAAAATCTCAGCTGTCATGCTGCCTTTATATATTGTCTTTTTCATATGCTGCACATACATATGGATCACAGTAGACCACTAAATCTGAAGACAGATTATTGGCTACTCCCTCAAAGATCTCTCAGGACCTCTGTAATATCAGAGTTGGTTCAGACAATGAATATATGACACTTATTTCTTATCTTACTTCAAACATTGTAGACAGAGCTCTTTCAGAGCAACTTACACCATTCCTTGGAATGGAATGAACCTCTGCACATTTTTTAAAACATAATACCCATTCACATTTTAAGCCTTTACATGAGTTTGTCCTCTTGCAGGTAGATGACAGACTCATTGGTGTGTGGTGGGTTACCATTTGTTTTCGAACAAATACAGAGCTTCAGAAAGTTTAATTTTCTAGTTTCATGTTTTTAACAAAATGGAACTCACACCACTTCTGGAAATAAAATTCACCAGCTGACAGCAGAACACATCAAGCATGGTTTTCTCCAGAAATTGGCCACTTCTGTTTTTTCTAAGTCTATGTGCATTTGAAGCAAGAGGAATGCATGTATGTGTGACTTCAATTGGGAGAAAGTTTGAATTACTATGGATGTGCATCTGAGTATATTGTAGTTGCAATCTGTTTCAAATCAGTTTGATATGGCTGAAGCCTGTTAGCCTTCTTAGTAATCGTAGAAACTCAAGTGGAGTTCTTAGGTGAAATTGCTCAGCATTACAGATGCTTGTATAGGAGGATTACAAACGAAAGGTGTTCAATCATGTTGTGTTGTATGATAGCTAACATACAGAATGAGAAACTGTCTCTGAACTCAGATTTGATTTCCAGTATCCACATGGGGGCTCATGACTATCTGTAGATGTAATTACAAAGGATTTAAAGCCCTATTGTGGCCTCCATGGCACCAGGAATGCATGTGGTACACAGACATATATGCAGGCAAAATAACGATAAACATAAAATATTATTAATTAAAAACAAACAAAAAAATCATTGTTCAATAGAAAGATACACAGGAATATGGCAAGTGTGTGATATTCCCAACTTCAGTGATGGTTAAATAATATTGTATATTGCATCAATTACACAAACTCAAAACCCCAGAGACAAGACCCCATGTCTCACAAGTTCACATGTGATGATGACATCACTAATCAGGCCAGGATAAATGGTTGGGTATTAAATCCATATGTCTTGTACATCCATTCCAGATCTTCTTAGATAAGGAGGGAGTTCCGAATTTCCAACAGAATGAATAATTCTGTCAGATGGACAGTATGGATCAGCAACATGTGAATGGCAGTCCTTGAGCAGCAAGTGTTATCCAGAAGTCAACCTTCAGGTGTGACTGAACATCAAAAGCACATGTCACACAAAGCATACAGCATACATCTGTATGCATGTAGATCTCAGCCAGCCATACGGTCATGTTGTCACTCTTTCTTCAGGATCAATTTGAAGAGAAAGTTCTAAAGCTCTGGAGCAATGCAATAGCAGGTGGTTTGAAACTACCTATTATCTCAGAAGCTGACTTTCAGTAAACTCTAAATTCATGTCTGGGCCTGGTTGGTGATGTCAACACCACATCATCATATGTGGGCTTGTGAGACATGGGGTCTTGTCTCTGGAGTTTTGTGTAATTGATGCAATGTACCATATTATTTAACATACTTTAATTTATTTTAAAACAATATTTAATGCCACTCTTAAAAATTATAATAAATATTATAAATATAAAAATGCAAGTCATATATACCACTATCATTCACAAATAATCAATAAAGTATCATCTAAGTACATACCATCCAAAGTTTCTTCTGAGTATATTTTTACATATTATATAATTACTACAGCTTTGTAGAACACAAGAAAGTAATAAAATAATGAAGAGGAACTACGGTCACTAGAATTCTGCCATCCCAGTGATAATTATTTTCATACCTGTGTTTATACTCTTCTTGTTGCTGCTTTAAATACACACTGTGTTATTTAGTTTACAAATTAAAATTTATGTAAATTTTTTTGTTTGTTCTTTTTACTTATCAGCTGTAACTCAATTTAATCTTCTTTAGGAATTTTGACTGTGTCTCAAAGTATAATTAGCTCTATGTTTTATTTCCTTTCATTAAGTAGTCTTATTTTATTTGAAGTTGTCAGAAATATTTCTCTATGGTGTTTTTCAATTTTAATGACATTTTTTGTTTCAGCAGTTCTGTCCTTCTATCTAGCACTTTCTGGCACTTTTGATGTTCCTTAGGAAAACTGGGGTGTAGCACAGGAGGCAGAATCATGGCAGCCTGAGAGAGTTTTCATACCCGATAAGGAAGTAAACAGTCCAACTAAAAGAGATTCAGAGTTACATATAGAAAGAAATAAATGACTGAATCACAATCCCTATTGAAAGAGATTTTGCATGTTTTAAAGATAGAGAAAAGGATCAACTCTCTTTCATGCTCATGGTATTTGAGGGAGGGGATTTTTCTCTTAATTCTTTGGGCATCATTTTTTTTTTAATCTTAAAGGTGTTTTGGTTATATATGACGGTTTCCAGTTTTGTGTTTTTATGAATGTGTGTGTGTGTGTGTGTGTGTGTGTGTGTGAATATGTGCTTCTTGCTTCTTATGCTTTTTCTGTGGCTCTTTTTATCCTGTTAGTTTTGTCTTTTTCTGGCTTGTTTGCTTTTATTTTATTGTATTTATTTTAATACTACTATCATTACTTTAGATGCCTGTTTGTTTTTTAGTGAGAGAAAGAAAGAAAGCATATGGATTTCAGTGGAGTGGGGTTGGGAGAAGCTGGGAGATGTGGGAAGAGAAACCATGATCAGAATATACTGCATTGAAAAAAAAACCTAATTTCAATAAAAAAAAATATAGTCTAAATTTTAAAAACACCTAAAAAGACTGCATTAATTGATGTTTTTGTTCAATGTAAGCTGTTTGAGTAAACTAAAAAATAAGCCATAAACAACACCTGAAGGACCAAGACAGAATAAAGAGCACGCAGCAATACAGTGGTTCCTAAAGGGCACCAATGTTGAAAAAGCATCCTATAGTGCACTTCTATAGACATCCCACAACTATTCCCTCTGCTGCTAACTCTCCTTTGTTGATATTCCTGCTAATACCATCAAGATGAGGCAGAATACCTGAATCTTTATTAGATCAAAGGTCAAAATGCTATTAAGTCTTATCTCAGCATCCAGTCCCTTGACTTATTTCTTTAGAAACAGCCAGAAATTTCTCTTCACTTTTATTAAGGGCACTTGGCTCTCTGCTAGGACATTGAGTGTGGTGATACTGTGAAAATTAGATATTTTCATGGAGACTTTGTTGGTTTGGGGGGATTGACAAATAGCCATTAAGAGAACTTGGAGCCAGACTGATAATTCAGTAGATGTTCTGATAATAGAGCAGCTATAATACATTCTACATTGAAAATTACTTGGAAAGAGTACACTGTGGAAGAGTATTTTTAATATAAGGAATGTAATCAATGTAGATGATACCGACTCTACTATCCTATATTAAACAGAAGATGTTGTATCCCAGGCAATATTTGGACTATGAAATTTCACTCTGAAAACATTAAGGATCACGGTGTGATGGGCAATAGTTGTCAGGTACCACCAGCTTGCAAATGTTCTCATATGATTATGGAGTATATCTAGTTTAACCGTATGCTTTGTTTCCATAAGCATAAAGTACACAAATACCTGTGTATTACTCCCACATCTCCACAGGGACATTAAATATTCTCTGAGAATTATAGTGGAGTTATTGGTTGTGGGACAAATAAACCTGTCTCAATTTTCCTATGAGCAGGAAAAGATGATTGTCCTAAAGCAGGCATACCTATCAGTAGTCCCAGAATTTACACAGTGGTTGCCTTCTCTGTGACATCCTTTGCCCCTTTGGAAACCAGAATACAGAGAAAGTGCAAGAAGCCAGGGCTCAATCCTCATCCTCTATAGTATTAACAAGTAAATGGATAAACCATGGAAAAAGAGTGATAAAAACATGGTGGGATATTTCATCTTTACCTCCAAATCCTTCGAATTCAGAGACATGGGAACAGCTTCTACTTCTAGTGTTGTAAGTAACTTGTATGTTATTCTGTATGAAGCCACAGTCCTCAGATCAGGACATGATGGAAAAGGCAGTGCTGTTGCTCTGAAGTAGATATTCTCTGACTCATGTCAAGCCCTGTTCACTTGAGGTCACCTGACTATACATGTTTCTTTACCAAGCAGCAAGAAAGTTCTCCTGGAAGTGGCTTACCTGTCCTCCTGGTTTTGGGAGAAGATACATTAGGAAGACCCAGAACCAAGACTCTGGAATCGTAGTGTGGTGGTTGGAATGAGAACGATCCTCATAAGCTCACATATTTGAATATACTCTGTTCCCAGGTGCTGGAACTCTTTGTGAAGGATTAGGAAGTGTGGCCTTGTTGGAGCGGGTGTGTTTGTTCCTGTAGGCTTTGAAGTTTCAAAAGACTCTCACCATTCCCAATGTTACTCTTGCCATTTGCTTTTTAATTTGTGGATGAAGATGTGAGTTCTTAGCTGTTACTACCACTATGCCTTTCCTCCACCATCAGGGACTCTAACCTTCTGAAAATATAAGCCAATTAAATATCTTCTTTTATAAACTGTCATAATTATAATGATATAAAAGTAACTAAGACAAAGAGAATCCCTTCCTTCTGTATTAGGTGGAAACAAAGGGATGAGAAGAAGTTGAGGTATCTCCCACTTAAAGTTATGGATCCCAAATCTATCATCCATAGATGTGTCTGATTCCCCCCAATATTGTGCCCTATTTCCTGTCACTCTAGCTGCCTGTGATTTCAGAATTACTCTGCAGGATCCCAACTAGATATCAGAGAACTCAAGTGATACCCTCCAATATCCAGAACTTGTTGCCTCCAAGGAAGATCAGAGATCAAAGCTGCAGTGCCAGCAATCTATTGAAGAATACATTCTGCCCCTAGGGACATTGTCCCTGTGTTGCTTTTCTTTTAATTTAATTTATTTTTTTGCATAATCCTGTCTACACACTTGAAGTACCTTGGGCCCTAATGCTTGTATTCTGCCTCACATTCCCCATGGCTTAAGTATGCAGGCTCTGAGCTGAAGATAAGCATCATTACCTCACAAATTGGTGCTGAGTAGAGCTACCTTTGGTAACTATATTTAGTCTTTTAGGATAGAATTGACCCTGAGGAAGGTTAAGTGCTTTCATTTAAAAGAGATCTCCTGCTGGGTCACGGGGCAAACCCTGGCAAGTAAAAGTAACAAAAATCTAGGATTGTGTTTAAAAAAGACTTCAACTGCTCTGCTTAGTGGCAGTTAATGGAATTAGCATTTTTTTTCTCCACAAAGCTTGATGAAGTGGACAAAATACCAGTGGGTGGTCCATGTGAACTCTAGGGTCAAAGCGAGAATGAACTCACTCTGGAGCTGATACTTGAGTGACAGACGCATGATCTGAGAATGTATAAGTTTGATAAATGGAAATTTCACAAAATTTAAACACTAAATATAACAGATAAGTCTATAAGATGTATTTATACTAAAAACAAAATATGGAGATAGAAGTAGACAACTGTTATGTCAATTACCCTATTTTAACACACTCAACTGAATGGATATTTGAGTCTGAAAAGGCCTCTGTGAAGTCCTTGACATAAAAGAAAAGGCTGAGTGAAAATTCACAGTAAACACATTACAAAGATGTTAGTTGACATAGCACTAAAAAGAATCTTACTCCAGAAAGAAAAAGGGAGGTGGCATGTCAGGTCCTACATCAACGAGCCTGGACTGGCCTTGTACCATGGAGAGCCCTTTTCCAGAAGGTAATGGAAAGTACAGGTGACATACTAGTATCTGAAGAGCTTTTTCCATTAAAGCATGACCAAGGTAGTTCAGGATCCTACATCAGAGAGTTCATTCCTCTAAAATTTCTATGGCTTATTGATTTCAATTCAAAGTTATATTGCAGTTCTGGGTGCTTTCAGACAATAATATACAGTTCTCCAACTCCCTTGACATCACCTGAACAACCCATAACACAATCACTGTTGACACTCATTCCCAAGACCTAGCATTGTTCTGCATGGGTTTAAAAAAGTCCCACAAGGCTAACCCACTTCAGAGAGTGATAGAAAATCTCAAGCTATTGACCCACTGCTAACGCAGCCCCTTCCACCAATTAGGCTAGACAATCAAATAGAATGGCTCTCCAAACTAATGAAGGCGTTTACTTTATGTTTACTGGCTTTTTATAAAGACTGTCATGTATGCCAGATGTACAGGTACAAAGAGAAAGAGCTCCTGTCACTGTGGAGTTTGGGGTTTATCACCCTACTGGCACATGACTGTCTTCAACTGTTCCAAAGCTTTTCATTTGTTGTTTAGCAGTTTGCATAGAATTTAATCTTCGCCCCTCTCCCATTCCCAACTTCCCAGAATCTTGTGGGTGGGGAGTAAATATCCACCTGTCTAAATCATGCAGTTTCTACTGGCCAGTCCTCTCTTGTAGCAAGTTGGGAACTAACTCAGGGTGTGTCAGATCATCCAGCAGCACAGCCCGGCGCCACATCTCAGATGGGATTGGAGCTAGCACTTTGTGAGGAATAAGCTCCCCCTCTATTCAGAAATTTAAGACTGGAATGAGCTGAGCCAGCCCAGGAAAACATGAGGCCTATTTTCCCCTTTGACATAGGAAGCAATGCAGCTTCTTGCAGACTGGAGTGCAGGAACATTGTAAGAGGTAGATGACCCAGAAAACAAAGTCTACACATTAATGTATGCCTGAACATCCTCTGCAACACTGGGAGAACTTACTTTGTAAATGCTTGTCAATAAAATGTGGGCTGACATAATATGGGCATGATCTTGGTTTTAAAGTTAAGTAAATGCTTTCAAAACAACATCACTGATAAGTTTTCTTAAGGACAGGAAGCTCTGTAGCTTTATTATGCCACAAGTGCATTTTACAGAGAAAGGCACCAAAGATGGTTTCCTAAAGAGATGTGATAAATTTATTAAAATGTCCCTTTAAAACCCCTTTCTCCTAGCTTCTAAAAGTTTTGGCACAGTTAGAAAAAGCTCAAGGCATTGCATCCTCTAATATACTAGGTATGTCCTTCACACCCAAGTGCCCTAAGTGAAAACTATTCACATCTACTCTGACCTGCTTCTAGTCTCACAGAAAGACCATTTCCTTTTTAGAAGGCCCCTGTTTTGCCAATGAAGTTCTGGGTCTTCTTGGGAAAGTTTACTAAAATGCCAGTATGGCATTGGGTTGCTAAACAATAGTTAACCTGTGTTTTCCATAATGAAACACATTCAAGGTCAAGCTCCCCTCTCTCTTACCTATATATCTGAAAAATGATTCTGAATGAGATCCCTTAGGCTGTACGAAGAGTTGCCCATGGCCACCTGGGTTCTCTTTTTGAGCACAAGGCCTGAAACCCTCATGTTCATGTGTCTAGTAAGGACAGCTTTGGGTGGAGCTAGGACTATGCAGGCATGCTTCCGTGTAACTCAATGTAATAACACCTTATAGACAGGCTGCAGTTGGAAAATCAAAAGCAGAGAGAAAATGTCACTGGTGATGCTATAGATTGATGAAAAGGGACAGAAACAAATTCTGGGGCAGGCTCTTTCCATCTTCCTTCCATTGGATGAGAGTCCCAGACTGTGGATTTCTTGTCATGCCTGTGCATTGAAGCTCCTTCTCATTTACCAGGAATGAAAGCAGAGATACTCACAGTATGCAAATAGTTGAAACAACTCTGTGCCCATCAATAGATGAATGGAAGGGAAGTCATGTGGTATATATATACATACCAGTATGGACATTCTATTGTTTGTAACAACGTGGGTAGATATGACGGCTTTGTGTGAAGAAAAATAACTAGAGTATCAAAGACAAAAGCTACATGCTCTAACATAAGTGACACCATTGAAGACAGTAGATTGGTAGTTACCAGATGCTGGTTAGAGTATTGATGGAGTGAAGATGTGGGGTAGGCTGAACAAATGGAGTGCTAGATAGTAAAACAAAATTCTTTCCAGGTATTGCAAACTAGGCTGAATATGGATAATGATAATAGATGTCATATGTCAAAATGCTACAAGACACACTCCCCCGTAACTGAGGCTGTGAAGCACTGGTGGGAAGAGAGCATTTTCTAGCTTAAATTTTAATACCATCCCTTGTTATATACAGCTTCCCCTTACCTCACACACTTTGCCACAGGCAAAGCATTCTCAGATGTTAATATTACCCAAATGACTAAAAAAAAAAAAAACAAAAAAAAAAACTCATCTAAAACTCCAGCATAGGGGGTGTGTTGGGGGCAGCCAGCCTTGAAAATGTTGTGGGTAGACTTTAGGAAATGTCAGATTGATCTTGAGGATAGTAGACTTTGTCCCTGACTTGTGGGAAATTATACTGCTCTAAAGTTGGCAAAGGAAATATAACAAGGAAATCTGAGATTTGCCAAGGGCAGAGTTTAACCACCAGAAATAGCCACAGCTCAAATTCAGTCAAACGTCAGCAATTCCACACATACAAATGATAGACAATAACAGTGCTGGTGGGACCTATGAGCAGGAACATCACTGCTGTAGGGCCTCAAGTCATAAAGGAGGCCCAGAGACACAGCCAGGGAAGGATAAGCTCACCACAAACAGCTTTTCTTGCAGGAAGAGTGGCAGAAGAGTGGAGACTCCTGCAAGTCCAGGAGTCATGAATCTAGGAAATGCTCTTAGCACAGGGGAGGTCATCATAATTACAGCTATTTGGAGATGGAGGGATCACTTTTGCTCTTCGATAAACAGTATAATTCAACATGTGAATTCATGCAGACACAGGACTTGATTGTAACGTGTGTAACGAATGTAACTTATCATCAGGGTCCACATGTGGGGTCAGGATGGATGTTTCCTCCCGTTAGGAAACTGGATATGAGTGGAATGCTCACACCTTCCTCTGAATCCTGGCAGTGGGCTTCTAGACCAGCCAATAGGAAGCTGCACAGGCAGCAATGGGGAGCATGCTAGCAAGACTGCTGTGCAGGAGCAGATTTTACTTAGTCAAGAGCCCATATAGAATTTCACTTTCCTTGTTAGGAATTCATTACCTGCTGGGTTATGGCACTTTCCTGCTAGTTCCAGTTCTCTTTGCAGGGCTTTTGAACTCAGCTCCGGTAGCTTCTCACCACAGAGGGCCTCAGCCTGACGGGGACTATCCATATTACAAGTTGTGACAGGTTTGTTTTAGTTTTTAGAAGCAAAAAACCACCTCACTATCCACAAAATAAGCATTTAGGGCAATATGTCCTTGCATATGTAATGGACTAAGAGTCCTGTTTATTTCATGAACTACTTACTAACTTAAAAAATACAAATCAAACATTAATGTCTTCAAAACAGTTAGTATATTGAAATCTTTTTCAAGCATTCCTTTTTACCATATGAGACAAAGGGAAAGGGTGAATAGTTGCCCATTCTAAAATCAAATCATCATGTGACAAACCTTGAGGATCCATGGACTAGTTACAGATAGAAGAAACTATTTATGGTCCTGTGTGTTGGTTTTGCCATATGTAAATTAGAACAGGAATGTATACAAGACTTGATGGCAGTGTTTCATTAGCCCTGAAGAGATGCTGGCTATCACCACCTCTACTGTGGTAATTGCTGCTATATTTATTTTGACTCTTGAAAGGCCTGACCCCTTCTGAATGGAGATGGAGGAGGAGTGGATGGGGGAGGGTAGGAGGGAGGTGGCAGGAGGGAACAGAAGGAGAGGAGGGAGGGGAAACCATGGTTGGTATGCAAAATAAATAAAGCAAGTAACATAAAGAAATAAATAGAAAACCCCTGACTATATTGCTGTATATTCACTGCAAGGGAACACTTGTTTTCAATTCAACACCATTTAGCTATAGATGACCAACAATTTAAAAAAAGACTGCCTTGTAGGCAGAGGCCATTTGTTTATTTTTGGCCGCCCAGACCTGAAATAATTACACAGAAACTATATTAATTACAACACTGCTTGGCCCATAGCTTAGGCTTTTTATTAAGTAACTTTTATATTTTAAGTTAACCCATTTTTATTAATCTGTGAATCACCATGAGGTTGTGGCCTACTGGTAAGGTTTTGGCTAGTGGCTGACGTCTTTCTCTTCAGGTAGCTACATGGTGTCTGAGTCTGTCTTTTTTTTTTTCTATATATGTGCTTGGAATTTTTGCCTTGCTCTATTTTGCGCTGCTATAGGCCCAAAGCAGCTTCATTATTAGCCAGTGGTAATAAAACATATTTACAGCATACAGAGGGGAATCCCACATCACTGCATCTTACATTGTTAACATGTCAACAGAATTGCACAAATTGGAGAAATTAATTTCTCTTCTCTGAATCCTTAACATTTAAAAATACCCATTTCTATCCCAAGAAGTATATATTATTTTGGTCACTGATATCTAAATTTCTTAATGATAACAAGGTATGTTCATGTTGCTATTGCATTGTGTTTGAGGATTTTGTCTGGTATAGATTTATTGCTGGAACCTCTAACCTTAAGAGAAGTACCAGAAACAAAAGTAAATTGTTTTCTTTAGATACCTCTCTCTAGGCATGGAGAGAGCATTCATATGCTACTTGCAAAAAAAAAAAAAGCCAGCAATACAACAATATATCCCAGGACCTAGCAAAGGGAAAACAGAGAAAGGGAAAGAGAAGAACTCTCTAAGCATTCCATTGCATAACAGAATGTGATAAATTGGTGAGACCTCTCACCCTAAATACAGTATATACACATCTTCCATTATTTAATGGCCATCAAACACTAGGTGCTATTAAGTTTCAAAATAAAGAAAGACAGTGATTCACCATCTAAGTTAATGCAAAGATCTTCTAGTTCAGTGAGAAATCCACATTACAGTTAAATCCCCATCCTCGTGCACCTCTTTAGGCCAGTGATTTGCAGCCTTTTTGATTGGCAGCCTCATTCTGCCACTACCCAGTTGTCCTCTCTCTCATCCCTCTGGATGCTTGTCACTGGATCTGGCTCAAGTTAGAGAGACTAATAGAGGTTGAACATGTCCAAGCTTAAGGCTGATTTTTTTTCTTTTTGGTAATTGTAATATTTCAACTACTTGGGTGAACTTGAATTATTTGTCAGGAGCTCCTTCCCTCACCCCTTTTTGTCTGCTTAGCATGAGGCATTTGGATTTTACATCTTACCTCTTCCAATCATATTTCTGCCATCTCTTTCCTGGGTACAGCCAGGCTTCTCACACAAGATGACTCTTGACTGCTTAGAAGGAAGAAATCTGGTTCTGATTTTAGCAATCTTTTAGGGGTGTCAATGTTTCTCAGTAAACCCTTTCAGGGTACAGTTTCCAGCTAAGATATCACTTCTCTAGGCCCTGTCCTGAGAACTTTCAACACTACTGACAGTCTCTCCAAGTGCATGGATCTTTCTGCTTACATGAAATTTATCAGCCCAACCCACAGGTAATGAACACATCACAGAATATAGTACTAGAAACCGGTTTCAACTTGACTTTTTTCTCCCCAAATCTCAGTGTCTTACTTACTAAATGCAGTTCCTACATTTAGCCAGCAAAAGCCCCAAATTCCAATTAAGTTTAGTTTTCAAACAAACAACAGATATACATGAAATGTAAATGTTTCCCCACACACTGTTGTGAAATTTGTACTCAGTATAAAATTGTGCATCTTATCTACTGTCTAGTTTGTTATCACCTTAATACTGAAAGGTAGTGCTTTTTATTGCTCTAAATCCTGATCCGAATTTTAATGGAGATAATTGTTTTTTAATCTCCTTTCCATTTAGTTGATTCCTCTCCCTGCCTCTTGCAGAGGATTAGGCGCTGCAGACATACCTTTTTCTCATCAATTGTCCCTGGAGTGTGAGTAAGCAGGGACACACATTCATCTCCATCATTTACTGTGCCTCTAGCCTCTGCCTTTGTTCCTCCTGTGTTTCTCCTTGACCTTTCTCTAGGTGTGAGTGGAGAATAGCAAAGCATGTAAGAGTTTGCAAGTTATGTGTTCCTGTTACACCCTGAGAGTTGCCTAACACCGTGAAGCTGGATTGCTGGTGGGAAACCTTGGAGTGTACAAGGTGACTTCACTTTCAAGTACACTAAAATAACCAATTCAACAAGCTGGAGAACATGGTAGCAAGATTTGCCTTCCTGGATTGTAACACCTAGCAACAGAGGCATGGGATTATCGTCTCAGTCAAGTGCACTTGAGGGACTGTCAGTCATTGTGTTATCTCCTATAGCAGGAGATAAAAATATTTCACCCAAAGCAATGGGATTCTCAAGGAGGTAATTTCAAATGCCCTGAAATGCTTAGGAAATGTGGAAGAAAAAAATTATAAAGGTTTCCATGGGCCTATCTTTATTCTAGAGGGATCTTTACGACTCCTTATTTTTCTTCTCTCATACATTACATCCTGACCACAATTTCCCCTCCCTCCACACCTCCCAGCACCCCCACCATCTACCCTCTCCCCTAGATCCAGTCCTCCCCCATTTCCCTTTAGAAAAGAGCAGGCCTCCCTGGGATATCAACTGAACATGTCATAACAAGTTACAACAAGACTAGGCACAAACCCTCATATCAAGGCTGGATGAGGCAACCCAGTAGGAGGAAAAGGGTCCTAAGATTAACCCCAACTCCAACTATTAGGATTCTCACAAGAACACCAAGTTACACAATCATAGCATCTATGCAGGAGACCGAGCTCAGACCCATTCAGACTCCATGGTTATCTGTTCTGTCTCTGTGCCCCCCTATGAGCCCAGCTTAGTTGGTTCTGTGGGTAACTGCTTTGACTGGGCCCTCTGTATCTACAGGCCATACATGTCCACACAGGAAGTGTCAGGTGGTCCCAGTTGCTGTGTCATAGAGTTCCTGGATTGCAGTTGAAGTCATATCATCTCACTCAAAGCAGATTTTCTTTATTTCTTTTATTTTTTTAAATTTTTTATTTTGCATACCAATCCTAGTTCCTGCTCCCTCCCCATCTCCAGCTCCCCTCACTTTCCTGCCATGCCACCCCCCTTCCAGTCCTCAGAGATGGTGAGGTCTCCCATGGGGAGTGAACAAAGTCTGTCACATTATGTTGAGGCAGGACCTCCTCACTGTATCTAGGCTGAGCAAGGTATCCCTCCATAGGGAATGGGCTCCAGAAAGTCAGTTCATGCACTAGAGATAAATACTGGTCACACCACCAATGGCCCCACAAATTCCCCGAATAACACAACTGTCATGCGTATTCAGTGGGCCTAGTTCAATTCTATTCAGGTTCCCCAGCTGTCAGTTCAGAGTCATTGAGCTCTGATTAGCTCCGGTCATCTGTCTCTGTGGGTTTCCCCATCTGTCTTTGTGGGTTTCCCCATCATGGCCTTGACACTTTTACTGATAGTATTGCTCCTCCCTCTCTTCAACTGGAGTCTGGGAGCTCAGCCCAGTGCTTAGCTGTAAATTTCTGCATCTGTTTCCATCATTTACTGGATGAAGGTTCTATGATGACAGTTAAGGTAGTCATCAATCTGATCGTAGGAGAAGGATAGTTAAGGCACGCTCTCTACTATTGCTTAGATTCTTAGCTGGGTTCATCCTGATAGATTCCTGGGAATTTCCCTAGTGCCAGGCTTCTCACTAACCTCATGATGGCTGCCCCTATCAAGATATTTCTTTCCTTGCTCTCCCTTTCTGTCCTTCCCACTATTTTTTTTAGAGAAAACCACACCTTATCAGTTCAAACATGAAGTGTATCATTATGGGTCAGGGAAGATTTCTGCTTCTCATTAGTAAGAGGCTGTAATGATGGACAGCATCACTTGAGACATGAGGAGCCTGGCCTGCTGAAAGGGATGAGGCAAGGGCCTTGTTACAGGAAACTTTCACTGGGAGAAGCCTTCAAGGTCTAAGGTATATTCATAGCATTTATTTTTAATCTAAATTAAGCATAAGTATTGCCAAAGTAAGAGAGCTGGGTCAAAATGCCTTCTTCTAATCAGTCACTTGACAGAGAAGCTTTAAGACTAAATATCTTTAAAAGCCCTGATCTTGACCTTTTAAAGACTGAGTTACTATAGGGGTACTTGCTAGAAAAAGTTACTTTTTTTACAGGTAGGAATAAGCAAGTATCTCATTCAGTAATCACACTCCGTGCTTTAAAATTTCATAGAATTTTATTTTCTTTTAAAAGCAATTCCATTATAGGCATAGGATTCTGTGGCAAAAGATAAAAAAACAGAAAACATTGTTTTTACTATGGCTATGGTCATAACAAATAAGGTGGAACAAATTCTGTTCCCTTAAAAGAAAACAGCCCACCAAGAATGAATAAGTAAAAATCCCCTTCTTGCTGGGGATCAGAGGTGTACAGACTGCTGTAAAGGAGATGGGTGGTAATTGAAGACATCCCAGAGGACATTGCAGGATGCTCTAGGCCAGAGGGACCCGGGTGGGGCTCTCACCCGGAAGCTTATGATATATGTGAATGGAGAGGCTGAGTCTTTAAATAGCTGTTAAGAAATAATTTTACTTAACCAGTGAATGAAAAAGAACATTCTGGGAGGGGAGACTAGGTGGTGAAAGTGGTGTGTCAGTCAGAGTTCCCTAAAGGAACATAACTGATAGAATGAATATCCATATCCAGCCCGTACACATATATGTACATACACCTATATACACACATCTGATTTGATAGAATGGCTTACAGGCAATAATCTGAGTAGTCCAACAACCAATGCTATCTTCTGATGGAAAGGCCAAGAATCTTGTGTTGTTCAGCCCAGGAGACTGGATATCTCAGCAGTCCAATTCTGTTGTTGCATTCCCTGGGGAAGTCCAGAGAGCCAATAGTCTTCTCTGTGTGTTGGAATTTGAAAGAAGTAGGTTTTAACACCAGTAAAGAAATGTCTCCGGAACGAGTACATGAACTTTTCAGAAAGAGTGAGGGGAAGAAAGTGTGGCAGCAGGCAGGCATGGTGAAGGAATAGTAGGTAAGAGATTACAACCTTATCTGCAAGAAGGAGGAGAGAGAGAGCGAGCTGGGGCACTAAGTGGGAATGAGGTGGGCTTTTGGAATCTCAAAACCTGCTTTTCAGTGATACATCTTTTCCAATAAGACCACATCTCTTAATCATTCTAAACTAGTTCCACCAACTGGGGATCAAATACTCAAATACGTAAACCTATAGGTTTACATATTTTCAAACCACCCCATAGGCTCATGGCCATACCATAATGCCCAATATATTTCATCCAACTTTAAAAGTTTCCATAGTCTTTCACAGTCTAACACAGTTTAAAAGCCCAAAGTTTCTTCTGAGTGTTAAGAAAAAAAATCTCTTAAATTTAAGCCCCTGTATAACCAAAATTAAAAAGCAAATTCCAGAAATCTAACATATAACGGCACAGAACGTATCTTACCATTCCAGAAGGGAGGAAAGGAGGCAAAATATGGAAGTACTGGATCTGAGCAAAACTCAGCAGGGCAAAATCCAAATCTGGTAGTTCCATGATTGATGTCAAAGGGCTTAAATGATTCTGTTCTTTCATCGTTGCTAAACGTAACACACCTCTCTCTCAGACTCATCCCATTGCTGTCTACATGTCTACCTATCAAATATCCCAGGATTCTGGCACCTCCAATATCTTTGGGTCTCAAACACAATCAGATGAGAAAGATTCCATAACCCTTTTATACCTCTATCTTTCATGACTCTAAAGCAAGAACCAAGTGGCTGAAGCTGCCCAGTTTAGCTTCCTGCTTGGGAAGGAGCTGGCTTTCTCTTTGAATTACATTTTTATAGACTTTCCTTTGTTGCAAAAGTTTTTCTTCATTTTAAGAGTGGAAAATTCCTTAGCCATTTTCTTTTTCTAAGTTGGATGCTTACCTGGGTGGGATTCTTTCCCAGAGGATACAATTTCCTTTATTTGATTTCAAACTGGGCCCCTTCTTATCTCTTTCAGCATAAACCTTGCCTCTAGCATTAAAATTTCTGCTATTCCCTTTCTCCTCAGACAGTATATTTTATTAATTTTTGTTGCTTTACTTGCTCTTTTTTTCACTGCAGATCTGGTTAAGAGTGATTACAGATAACTAAACAATTTAGTCAATATTAGTCTGTCTTGAAATCTCCTCTGTCACTGAAATTAGTCCCAACATCTTCAATATAGCCTCAGGCATATTCTTGCAGCAAGGGTAAAAAGCAGCTACTTACTTTGCCAAAATGTCAGAAGAATGGTCTTTAGCCCAGTTGCTAATATTGTTCCTCTCTGAAAGCTCTTGAGCTGGGCTTCCATAGTGCACATGCTCTTTTTTTTTTTTTTAATAGTTAAGAGACTTTATTCTAATGCTATAATTACAGTGCTTGTCGAAATGAAAACTGAAAACAAGTATACAAAACAGTTGATTACTAATTGTGTATTGAAAGCAGTAAGAGGTTCCACGACACCAAATAAACCAGTTCTGAGATTTCCCCAAGATAAATTTAACAGCTCCAGCTTCTTCAGTGTTTATCAAAATACAAAAGAAAAAAGTAGAGGTCGTCTTT